>JAWPHD010020449.1:0-31748 GCA_037043455.1 Cyrtodaria siliqua | reverse complement strand
GCAATAAAACCAAACTTGCGTCATGAAAGATGCCCTGGAAATTAATTTGAATGTCATTTGTACAGAAAATGAACCAAAACATATTTGTGCGTCAGGGAAAACCCTGTACTATGGATTTTATTTATCATTCATTATTACCATCGTAAGATATTTAATTTGTTATATCATACTAATATTGTGTTCTCAAACAAACACCCTAGCATGAGCGATATCTTACATCATGAATTGATATGAGTTTTCAAAGAATGATAAATCCATTATAAGCTCTTCTCTGATCAAAGGTCAGCAGAGCTTATGCCGTGGTGCGGTGTCTGTCATCTGTCTGTCCGTAAACTTTTTTTGTAGCAACTATTCCTCTGAAACTACTGGATGGATTTTTATGAAACTTTTACAGAAAAGTTGCCCATGATGTCTAGTTGAGCAAATATTCAAGGTGATGTGAAATTCAAGATGGCCACCAAAGCTAAAATTAGATTTAAAAAACAACAGTTTGTAGCGACTACTTCTTGAAACTATAAGTGATATTGATATGGGACTTTCTCTAAAATGATCAGCATGACATGTTGTTGGTCCTGGTTGAAATTCTTTTGATTCTACTTTAAACATGGCTGCCAGCGGCATCTTTGTTTACATGGAGCTATATAGTCAAAAAACTTGTAGCGGCTAGTCCCCTCTGAAACTACTTGACGGATTTTCATGAAACTTCACAGGCATGTTTCTCTTGATGCCTAGTTGATCCTAGTAAAAATTCACATTGATGTGAAATCCAAAATGGCTGCCAAAGCTAAAAATAGATTTTTAAAAAACAAGTTTGTGGCGACTACATTTTGAAAACTGTAAGCGATATTGATTTGGGATTTTTCTAAAATGATCAGCATGACATGATGTTGGTCCTTGTCGAAATTATTTTGATTCGAAGTTAAACATGGCTGCCGCAGCGGCCATCTTTGTTTACATAGTGTTATAGAGTTAAATCTTGTAACGACTACTCCTCTGAAACTACTGGACGGATTTCCATGAATCTTCAAAGAAATGTTGTTCTTGATGTCTAGTTGATCCTAAAAAAATTTCAGGTTGGCCGGAAATTCAAGATGATGTGAAATCCAAGATGGCCACCAAAAATAGGTTTTTAAAAAACAAATTTGAAGCGACTACTTTTTGAAAACTATAATTGATAATTATTGATATGGGACTTTTTCTAAAATGATCAGCATGACATGATGTCGAGAATTATTTTGCTTTGACGTTAAACATAGCTGCCAGCAGCCATCTTTGTTTACATAGACTTATATAGTAAACATTTGTAGAGACTACTCCTCTGAAACTACCGGACGGATTTTCATGTAACTTCACAGAAATTTTGCTCTTGATGTCTAGTTGGTTGATCCTAGCAAAAATTCACGTTAAGATGAAATCCAAGATGGCCACCAAAACTAAAAATAGATTTTTAAAAAACAAGTTTGTAGCGACTACTACTTGAAAACTATAAGTGATATTGATATGGGACCTTTTCTAAAATGATCAGCATGACATGATGTTTGTGTTTATCGAAAATAATTTTGATTTGACTTTAAAGCATGGCCTGCCAAGTGGCCTATCTTTGTTTACATAGAGTTATATAAGTAAAAACTTGTAACGACTACTCCTCTGAAACTACTTGTGGATTTCATGAAACTTCACAGGAATGTTGCTCTTGATGTCTAATTGATCCTAGCAAAATTTCAGGTCGGCCGGAAATTCAAGATGGCCGCCATGGCTAAAAATAGATTTTCAAAAAACAAGTTTGTAGCGACTACTTCTTGAAAACTATAATTGATATTGATATGGGACTTTTTCTTAAATGATCAGTATGACATGATGTTGATCCTTGTCAAAAATTATTTTGATTTGACGTTAAACATGGCCGCCAGTGGCCATCTTTGTTTACATAGAGTTATATAATGAAAACTTGTAGCGACTACTCCTCTGAAACTACTTCACGGATTTTCATGAAACTTCACACGAATGCTGATCTAGCTATCAAAAACCTATCAGTAGAGCTTCAAGGTCATTGACCTCTTGTTACTTTTACCCTGGTTACATTTAAATAAATCAAATTTTAAGTATTCACTATTTCGTCTTATTATGCTATAAGTTTTAAGATATTATTGATGCAATAATATCAAAAATTAATAATATGCAAAAACAAATTGCTTAATAATATCAATATTAAACAATTAATTAATAATATCTTGTAATTAATATTAATGATTGAACAAAATGCAAGTTATGCAGAAAAACTAGTGGGATGCCAGGAGTTTTTAAAAATAAAGATTGCCATGTGCCCCTTTAAAATGAGTTTTATTAAAGTAAAAAGTAAATAACTTAATAAATGGAATGTTAAAGTACTCAGTTGAATGCACTTACCTGATAAATATGGAAAACTTCTCAACTTTTGCCAGGAGGAAATTATAAATCACAAATGATCTTCCTGAACGATAATAACATGTCTGTTGTATTTTGCAGGGATAGAAGCTGAGGGTTTATACAGAGTGGCTGGTCTGCATGATGAAGTAGAGGAAATAAGAATGTCATTCGATAAAGGTAACCTTCACTATTGTTTGGGACGCTTGTCTCATCCAAAGGTTTTTCAGCATTAACATGAGCAATTTTAGTAATGCTTACATAAATTATATATCATTAGAACTGGACTATTTAGTGAAATATAACAATACCTTAGTTTCCAAAATTGGTTGAAAAATAAATAATTTACAGCCAAAACACTTTTCCATATAAATTCCTTGTTGCTGGTTTGGCAGAAAATTAAAAAATCTCAAGTAACTTCAGTAAGCCTTAATATTTTGCTTTAAAACTCAGAGTGTTTTAATTTACATTTATCCAACACATTAAAACTATTTTTGGAAATAAATTAAAAAAAAGAGATGAAATTGACATGATATAAATCAAATAAAGTGGTCTCATCTCATTGGTTGATCTCGACATTTAAATAAACCAACTCGATGAGACCATACTCTATCTGTTACATAAAACAGTCATCTGTGGTATAACTTGCAGATGGTGACGCAACAAACATCACAACAGCCAAATATGAGGACATCAACACGATCACGAGTGTGTTGAAACTCTACTTTCGCCTCCTACCTATACCTCTCGTCACATTTGATGCTTACAGAAAAATTATCGAAGGAATGAGTAAGTATTCTTATAGCTCTCTGACTGCAAAATAAGTCATCTAGCATATCTGTCTTTCAAGTCTTATGACAATTGTTTGACATTTTCTCTCGCCTTTTCGAAGGAAAAGGGAGACATATGTGTTGCTTTTCCGGTGGTGTCGAAGGCATCAACATTCAAGTTTTGCGTTTAGGTCACTTTCTCACAAACTTTATTTATACCTTTATTCAAACTTTGCTTATAGTTGTATCTTGGCTACTACATCGCAATGTGATATAGAAAATGCTGGTGTGACCTTCACCTTCCAAGCAAAGGTAGATAACAATAAGTTTACATTCAACTTTTGCGTTTAGATCAATTTCTCAGGAATTGTATGCACTAGACCTTTCAAACTTTGGTTATAGTTGCATCTTGGGTAGTACATCGCTACGTGACATAGTAGATGCGGATGTGACCCAAGAAAAGGGGAGATAATTTAATAATTTAATAATTTTACCTTCAACTTTTGCGTTTAGGTCAATTTCTCATGGACTGTTTATGCGATACACCTTTCAAACTTTGGTTATAGTTGCATCTTGGGTAGTACATCGCTACGTGACATAGTAGATGCGGATGTGATCCAAGCAAAGGGGAGATAATTTAATAATTTTACATTCAATTTTTGCGTTTAGGTCACTTTCTCATGGGACTGTATGCGATAACCTTTCAAAGTTTGGTTATGGTTGCATCTTGGGTAATACATCGATGTGACCTTCACCCTCCAAGCAACGGGCAGATAGCTTAGTAATTCTTATGTACATGTGACTTTCACAACTATAGATATTTCAAACTTATAGTTTAATCTTTGGAATATAAACATTACTTTTTTGAGAGTGAATATTTTTTTATTAAAGTAAAATATTGAAGAAAAAAAAATTCCCCGAAACAAAAGCAGTTAAATGACATACCATATACCACCATACAAACACTCACCCTCCCCCCACACCCAAAAAGTTTTTTCCCCCTAAACAAAAGCAGTCCAATGACATATAATCTAGCAATAATAAGCCAGCTATGGTGTTTGTTGATAGGTAAATGTTAGATCTGTGTTATAATCTAGCAATGGAGTTTGTTGACAGGTAAATGTTAGATCTGTGTTATAATCTAGCAATAGTAAGCCAACTATGGTGTTTGTTGATAGGTAAATGTTGGATCTGTGCTATAATCTAGCAATGGAGTTTGTTGACAGGTAAATGTTAGATCTGTGCTATAATCTAGCAATAGTAAGCCAACTATGGTGTTTGTTGATAGGTAAATGTTAGATCTGTGTTATAATCTAGCAATGGAGTTTGTTGACAGGTAAATGTTAGATCTGTGTTATAATCTAGCAATAGTAAGCCAACTATGGTGTTTGTTGACAGGTAAATGTTAGATCTGTGTTATAATCTAGCAATAGTAAGCCAACTATGGTGTTTGTTGACAGGTAAATGTTAGATCTGTGTTATAATCTAGCAATAGTAAGCCAACTATGGAGTTTGTTGACAGGTAAATGTTAGATCTGTGTTATAATCTAGCAATAGTAAGCCAGCTATGGTGTTTGTTGACAGGTAAATGTTAGATCTGTGTTATAATCTAGCAATAGTAAGCCAGCTATGGTGTTTGTTGACAGGTAAATGTTGGATCTGTGTTATAATCTAGCAATAGTAAGCCAACTATGGTGTTTGTTGACAGGTAAATGTTAGATCTGTGTTATAATCTAGCAATAGTAAGCCAACTATGGAGTTTGTTGACAGGTAAATGTTAGATCTGTCTTATAATCTAGCAATAATAAGCCAGCTGTGGTGTTTGTTGATAGGTAAATGTTAGATCTGTGTTATAATCTAGCAATAGTAAGCCAACTATGGTGTTTGTTGATAGGTAAATGTTAGATCTGTGTTATAATCTAGCAATAGTAAGCCAACTATGGAGTTTGTTGACAGGTAAATGTTAGATCTGTGTTATAATCTAGCAATAGTAAGCCAACTATGGTGTTTGTTGATAGGTAAATGTTGGATCTGTGTTATAATCTAGCAATAGTAAGCCAACTATGGTGTTTGTTGATAGGTAAATGTTGGATCTGTGTTATAATCTAGCAATAGTAAGCCAACTATGGTGTTTGTTGATAGGTAAATGTTGGATATGTGCTATAATCTAGCAATAGTAAGCCAACTATGGTGTTTGTTGATAGGTAAATGTTGGATCTGTGTTATAATCTAGCAATAGTAAGCCAGCTATGGTGTGTGTTGATAGGTAAATATTAGATCTGTGTTATAATCTAGCAATAGTAAGCCAACTATGGTGTTTGTTGATAGGTAAATGTTGGATCTGTGTTATAATCTAGCAATAGTAAGCCAGCTGTGGTGTTTGTTGATAGGTAACTGTTGGATCTGTGTTATAATCTAGCAATAGTAAGCCAGCTATGGTGTTTGTTGATAGGTAAATGTTGGATCTGTGTTATAATCTAGCAATAGTAAGCCAACTATGGTGTTTGTTGACAGGTAAATGTTAGATCTGTGTTATAATCTAGCAATAGTAAGCCAACTATGGTGTTTGTTGATAGGTAAATGTTGGATCTGTGTTATAATCTAGCAATAGTAAGCCAACTATGGTGTTTGTTGATAGGTAAATGTTGGATATGTGCTATAATCTAGCAATAGTAAGCCAACTATGGTGTTTGTTGATAGGTAAATGTTGGATCTGTGTTATAATCTAGCAATAGTAAGCCAGCTATGGTGTGTGTTGATAGGTAAATATTAGATCTGTGTTATAATCTAGCAATAGTAAGCCAACTATGGTGTTTGTTGATAGGTAAATGTTGGATCTGTGTTATACTCTAGCAATAGTAAGCCAGCTGTGGTGTTTGTTGATAGGTAACTGTTGGATCTGTGTTATAATCTAGCAATAGTAAGCCAGCTGTGGTGTTTGTTGATAGGTAAATGTTTGATCTGTGTTATAATCTAGCAATAGTAAGCCAGCTATGGTGTTTGTTGATAGGTAAATGTTGGATCTGTGTTATAATCTAGCAATAGTAAGCCAGCTGTGGTGTTTGTTGACAGGTAAATGTTAGATCTGTGTTATAATCTAGCAATAGTAAGCCAGCTGTGGTGTTTGTTGACAGGTAAATGTTAGATCTGTGTTATAATCTAGCAATAGTAAGCCAGCTGTGGTGTTTGTTGACAGGTAAATGTTAGATCTGTGTTATAATCTAGCAATAGTAAGCCAGCTGTGGTGTTTGTTGACAGGTAAATGTTAGATCTGTGTTATAATCTAGCAATATTAAGCCAACTATGGTGTTTGTTGACAGGTAAATGTTAGATCTGTGTTATAATCTAGCAATAGTAAGCCAGCTGTGGTGTTTGTTGACAGGTAAATGTTAGATCTGTGTTATAATCTAGCGATAGTAAGCCAGCTGTGGTGTTTGTTGATAGGTAAATGTTGGATCTGTGTTATAATCTGGCAATAGTAAGCCAGCTGTGGTGTTTGTTGACAGGTAAATGTTGGATCTGTGTTATAATCTAGCAATAGTAAGCCAGCTGTGGTGTTTGTTGATAGGTAAATGTTAGATCTGTGCTATAATCTAGCAATAGTAAGCCAGCTATGGTTTTTGTTGATAGGTAAATGTTGGATCTGTGTTATAATCTAGCAATAGTAAGCCAGCTATGGTTTTTGTTGATAGGTAAATGTTAGATCTGTGTTATAATCTAGCAATAGTAAGCCAGCTATGGTGTTTGTTGATAGGTAAATGTTAGATCTGTGTTATAATCTAGCAATAGTAAGCCAGCTATGGTTTTTGTTGATAGGTAAATGTTGGATCTGTGTTATAATCTAGCAATAGTAAGCCAACTATGGTGTTTGTTGATAGGTAAATGTTGGATCTGTGTTATAATCTAGCAATAGTAAGCCAACTATGGTGTTTGTTGATAGGTAAATGTTGGATCTGTGTTATAATCTAGCAATAGTAAGCCAGCTATTGTGTTTGGTGATAGGTAAATGTTGGATCTGTGTTATAATCTAGCAATAGTAAGCCAACTATGGTGTTTGTTGACAGGTAAATGTTAGATCTGTGTAATAATCTAGCAATAGTAAGCCAGCTATGGTGTTTGTTGATAGGTAAATGTTAGATCTGTGTTATAATCTAGCAATGGAGTTTGTTGACAGGTAAATGTTAGATCTGTGTTATAATCTAGCAATAGTAAGCCAGCTATGGTGTTTGTTGATAGGTAAATGTTAGATCTGTGTTATAATCTAGCAATAGTAAGCCAGCTATGGTGTTCATTGATAGGTAAATGTTGGATCTTTGTTATAATCTAGCAATAGTAAGCCAGCTATGGTGTTTGTTAATAGGTAAATGTTTGATCTGTGTTATAATCTAGCAATAGTAAGCCAGCTATGGTGTTTGTTGATAGGTAAATGTTAGATCTGTGTTATAATCTAGCAATAGTAAGCCAGCTATGGTGTTCATTGATAGGTAAATGTTGGATCTTTGTTATAATCTAGCAATAGTAAGCCAGCTATGGTGTTTGTTGATAGGTAAATGTTGGATCTGTGTTATAATCTAGCAATAGTAAGCCAGCTGTGGTGTTTGTTGATAGGTAAATGTTGGATCTGTGTTATAATCTAGCAATAGTAAGCCAGCTGTGGTGTTTGTTGATAGGTAAATGTTGGATATGTGCTATAATCTAGCAATAGTAAGCCAGCTTTGGTGTTTGTTGATAGGTAAATGTTGGATCTGTGCTATAATCTAGCAATAGTAAGCCAGCTGTGGTGTTTGTTGATAGGTAAATGTTGGATCTGTGCTATAATCTAGCAATAGTAAGCCAGCTGTGGTGTTTGTTGATAGGTAAATGTTGGATCTGTGCTATAATCTAGCAATAGTAAGCCAGCTGTGGTGTTTGTTGATAGGTAAATGTTGGATCTGTGTTATAATCTAGCAATATTAAGTCAGCTATGGTGTTTGTTGATAGGTAAATGTTGGATCTGTGCTATAATCTAGCAATAGTAAGCCAGCTGTGGTGTTTGTTGATAGGTAAATGTTGGATCTGTGTTATAATCTAGCAATATTAAGTCAACTATGGTGTTTGTTGATAGGTAAATGTTAGATCTGTGTTATAATCTAGCAATAGTAAGCCAACTATGGTGTTTGTTGATAGGTAAATGTTAGATCTGTGTTATAATCTAGCAATATTAAGTCAACTATGGTGTTTGTTGATAGGTAAATGTTGGATCTGTGCTATAATCTAGCAATAGTAAGCCAGCTATGGTGTTTGTTGATAGGTAAATGTTGGATCTGTGCTATAATCTAGCAATAGTAAGCCAGCTGTGGTGTTTGTTGATAGGTAAATGTTGGATCTGTGTTATAATCTAGCAATATTAAGTCAACTATGGTGTTTGTTAAGTCAACTATGGTGTTTGTTGATAGGTAAATGTTAGATCTGTGTTATAATCTAGCAATAGTAAGCCAACTATGGTGTTTGTTGATAGGTAAATGTTAGATCTGTGTTATAATCTAGCAATAGTAAGCCAACTATGGTGTTTGTTGATTGGTAAATGTTGGATCTGTGTTATAATCTAGCAATAGTAAGTCAACTATGGTGTTTGTTGATAGGTAAATGTTGGATCTGTGCTATAATCTAGCAATAGTAAGCCAGCTATGGAGTTTGTTGATAGGTAAATGTTGGATCTGTGCTATAATCTAGCAATAGTAAGCCAGCTATGGTGTTTGTTGATAGGTAAATGTTGGATCTGTGCTATAATCTAGCAATAGTAAGCCAGCTGTGGTGTTTGTTGATAGGTAAATGTTGGATCTGTGTTATAATCTAGCAATAGTAAGCCAGCTGTGGTGTTTGTTGATAGGTGAATATTAGATCTGTGTTATAATCTAGCAATAGTAAGCCAGCTGTGGTGTTTGTTGATAGGTAAATGTTGGATCTGTGTTATAATCTAGCAATAGTAAGCCAGCTGTGGTGTTTGTTGATAGGTAAATGTTGGATCTGTGTTATAATCTAGCAATAGTAAGCCAGCTGTGGTGTTTGTTGATAGGTAAATGTTGGATCTGTGTTATAATCTAGCAATAGTAAGCCAACTATGGTGTTTGTTGATAGGTAAATGTTGGATCTGTGTTATAATCTAGCAATAGTAAGCCAACTGTGGTGTTTGTTGATAGGTAAATGTTAGATCTGTGTTATAATCTAGCAATAGTAAGCCAGCTGTGGTGTTTGTTGATAGGTACATGTTGAATCTGTGTTATAATCTAGCAATAGTAAGCCAACTGTGGTGTTTGTTGATAGGTAAATGTTAGATCTGTGCTATAATCTAGCAATAGTAAGCCAGCTGTGGTGTTTGTTGATAGGTAAATGTTGGATATGTGTTATAATCTAGCAATAGTAATCCAACTGTGGTGTTTGTTGATAGGTAAATGTTAGATCTGTGTTATAATCTAGCAATAGTAAGCCAGCTGTGGTGTTTGTTGATAGGTAAATATTAGATCTGTGTTATAATCTAGCAATAGTAAGCCAGCTGTGGTGTTTGTTGATAGGTAAATGTTGGATCTGTGTTATAATCTAGCAATAGTAAGCCAGCTGTGGTGTTTGTTGATAGGTAAATGTTGGATCTGTGTTATAATCTAGCAATAGTAAGCCAGCTGTGGTGTTTGTTGATAGGTAAATGTTGGATCTGTGTTATAATCTAGCAATAGTAAGCCAGCTGTGGTGTTTGTTGATAGGTAAATGTTGGATCTGTGTTATAATCTAGCAATAGTAAGCCAGCTGTGGTGTTTGTTGATAGGTAAATATTAGATCTGTGTTATAATCTAGCAATAGTAAGCCAGCTGTGGTGTTTGTTGATAGGTAAATGTTGGATCTGTGTTATAATCTAGCAATAGTAAGCCAGCTGTGGTGTTTGTTGATAGGTAAATGTTGGATCTGTGTTATAATCTAGCAATAGTAAGCCAGCTGTGGTGTTTGTTGATAGGTAAATATTAGATCTGTGTTATAATCTAGCAATAGTAAGCCAGCTGTGGTGTTTGTTGATAGGTAAATGTTGGATCTGTGTTATAATCTAGCAATAGTAAGCCAGCTATGGTGTTTGTTGATAGGTAAATATTAGATCTGTGTTATAATCTAGCAATAGTAAGCCAGCTATGGTGTTTGTTGATAGGTAAATGTTGGATCTGTGTTATAATCTAGCAATAGTAAGCCAGCTGTGGTGTTTGTTGATAGGTAAATATTGGATCTGTGTTATAATCTAGCAATAGTAAGCCAGCTATGGTGTTTGTTGATAGGTAAATGTTGGATCTGTGTTATAATCTAGCAATAGTAAGCCAGCTGTGGTGTTTGTTGATAGGTAAATGTTGGATCTGTGCTATAATCTAGCAATAGTAAGCCAGCTGTGGTGTTTGTTGATAGGTAAATGTTGGATCTGTGTTATAATCTAGCAATAGTAAGCCAGCTGTGGTGTTTGTTGATAGGCAAATATTAGATCTGTGTTATAATCTAGCAATAGTAAGCCAGCTGTGGTGTTTGTTGATAGGTAAATGTTGGATCTGTGTTATAATCTAGCAATAGTAAGCCAGCTGTGGTGTTTGTTGATAGGTAAATGTTGGATCTGTGCTATAATCTAGCAATAGTAAGCCAGCTGTGGTGTTTGTTGATAGGTAAATGTTGGATCTGTGTTATAATCTAGCAATAATAAGCCAGCTATGGTGTGTGTTGATAGGTAAATGTTAGATCTGTGTTATAATCTAGGAATGATGTTTGTTGACAGGTAAATGTTAGATCTGTGTTATAATCTAGCAATAGTAAGCCAGCTATAGTGTTTGTTGACAGGTAAATGTAACATCTGTGTTATAATCTAGCAATAGTAAGCCAGCTATGGTGTTTGTTGATAGGTAAATGTTGGATATGTGCTATAATCTAGCAATAGTAAGCCAGCTTTGGTGTTTGTTGATAGGTAAATGTTGGATCTGTGCTATAATCTAGCAATAGTAAGCCAGCTGTGGTGTTTGTTGATAGGTAAATGTTGGATCTGTGTTATAATCTAGCAATAGTAAGCCAGCTGTGGTGTTTGTTGATAGGTAAATGTTGGATCTGTGTTATAATCTAGCAATAGTAAGCCAGCTGTGGTGTTTGTTGATAGGTAAATGTTGGATCTGTGTTATAATCTAGCAATAGTAAGCCAGCTGTGGTGTTTGTTGATAGGTAAATATTAGATCTGTGTTATAATCTAGCAATAGTAAGCCAGCTATGGTGTTTGTTGATAGGTAAATGTTGGATCTGTGTTATAATCTAGCAATAGTAAGCCAGCTGTGGTGTTTGTTGATAGGTAAATGTTGGATCTTTGTTGATAGGTAAATGTTGGATCTGTGTTATAATCTAGCAATAGTAAGCCAGCTGTGGTGTTTGTTGATAGGTAAATGTTGGATCTGTGCTATAATCTAGCAATAGTAAGCCAGCTGTGGTGTTTGTTGATAGGTAAATGTTGGATCTGTGTTATAATCTAGCAATAGTAAGCCAGCTGTGGTGTTTGTTGATAGGTAAATATTAGATCTGTGTTATAATCTAGCAATAGTAAGCCAGCTATGGTGTTTGTTGATAGGTAAATGTTGGATCTGTGTTATAATCTAGCAATAGTAAGCCAGCTGTGGTGTTTGTTGATAGGTAAATGTTGGATCTGTGTTATAATCTAGCAATAGTAAGCCAGCTGTGGTGTTTGTTGATAGGTAAATATTAGATCTGTGTTATAATCTAGCAATAGTAAGCCAGCTATGGTGTTTGTTGATAGGTAAATGTTGGATCTGTGTTATAATCTAGCAATAGTAAGCCAGCTGTGGTGTTTGTTGATAGGTAAATGTTGGATCTGTGTTATAATCTAGGAATGATGTTTGTTGACAGGTAAATGTTAGATCTGTGTTATAATCTAGCAATAGTAAGCCAGCTATAGTGTTTGTTGACAGGTAAATGTAACATCTGTGTTATAATCTAGCAATAGTAAGCCAGCTATGGTGTTTGTTGATAGGTAAATGTTGGATATGTGCTATAATCTAGCAATAGTAAGCCAGCTTTGGTGTTTGTTGATAGGTAAATGTTGGATCTGTGCTATAATCTAGCAATAGTAAGCCAGCTGTGGTGTTTGTTGATAGGTAAATGTTGGATCTGTGCTATAATCTAGCAATAGTAAGCCAGCTGTGGTGTTTGTTGATAGGTAAATGTTGGATCTGTGTTATAATCTAGCAATAGTAAGCCAGCTGTGGTGTTTGTTGATAGGTAAATGTTGGATCTGTGTTATAATCTAGCAATAGTAAGCCAGCTGTGGTGTTTGTTGATAGGTAAATATTAGATCTGTGTTATAATCTAGCAATAGTAAGCCAGCTATGGTGTTTGTTGATAGGTAAATGTTGGATCTGTGTTATAATCTAGCAATAGTAAGCCAGCTGTGGTGTTTGTTGATAGGTAAATGTTGGATCTTTGTTGATAGGTAAATGTTGGATCTGTGTTATAATCTAGCAATAGTAAGCCAGCTGTGGTGTTTGTTGATAGGTAAATGTTGGATCTGTGCTATAATCTAGCAATAGTAAGCCAGCTGTGGTGTTTGTTGATAGGTAAATGTTGGATCTGTGTTATAATCTAGCAATAGTAAGCCAGCTGTGGTGTTTGTTGATAGGTAAATATTAGATCTGTGTTATAATCTAGCAATAGTAAGCCAGCTATGGTGTTTGTTGATAGGTAAATGTTGGATCTGTGTTATAATCTAGCAATAGTAAGCCAGCTGTGGTGTTTGTTGATAGGTAAATGTTGGATCTGTGCTATAATCTAGCAATAGTAAGCCAGCTGTGGTGTTTGTTGATAGGTAAATGTTGGATCTGTGTTATAATCTAGCAATAGTAAGCCAACTATGGTGTTTGTTGATAGGTAAATGTTAGATATGTGTTATAATCTAGCAATAGTAAGCCAGCTATGGTGTTTGTTGATAGGTAAATGTTGGATCTGTGTTATAATCTAGCAATAGTAAGCCAGCTGTGGTGTTTGTTGATAGGTAAATGTTGGATCTGTGCTATAATCTAGCAATAGTAAGCCAGCTGTGGTGTTTGTTGATAGGTAAATGTTGGATCTGTGTTATAAACTAGCAATAGTAAGCCAGCTGTGGTGTTTGTTGATAGGTAAATATTAGATCTGTGTTATAATCTAGCAATAGTAAGCCAGCTATGGTGTTTGTTGATAGATAAATGTTGGATCTGTGTTATAATCTAGCTATAGTAAGCCAGCTGTGGTGTTTGTTGATAGGTAAATGTTGGATCTGTGCTATAATCTAGCAATAGTAAGCCAGCTGTGGTGTTTGTTGATAGGTAAATGTTGGATCTGTGTTATAATCTAGCAATAGTAAGCCAACTATGGTGTTTGTTGATAGGTAAATGTTAGATCTGTGTTATAATCTAGCAATAGTAAGCCAGCTTTGGTGTTTGTTGATAGGTAAATGTTGGATCTGTGTTATAATCTAGCAATAGTAAGCCAACTATGGTGTTTGTTGATAGGTAAATGTTGGATATGTGCTATAATCTAGCAATAGTAAGCCAGCTTTGGTGTTTGTTGATAGGTAAATGTTGGATCTGTGCTATAATCTAGCAATAGTAAGCCAGCTGTGGTGTTTGTTGATAGGTAAATGTTGGATCTGTGCTATAATCTAGCAATAGTAAGCCAGCTGTGGTGTTTGTTGATAGGTAAATGTTGGATCTGTGTTATAATATAGCAATAGTAAGCCAGCTATGGTGTTTGTTGATAGGTAAATGTTGGATCTGTGTTATAATCTAGCAATAGTAAGCCAACTATGGTGTTTGTTGATAGGTAAATGTTGGATATGTGCTATAATCTAGCAATAGTAAGCCAGCTTTGGTGTTTGTTGATAGGTAAATGTTGGATCTGTGCTATCATCTAGCAATAGTAAGCCAGCTGTGGTGTTTGTTGATAGGTAAATGTTGGATCTGTGCTATAATCTAGCAATAGTAAGCCAGCTGTGGTGTTTGTTGATAGGTAAATGTTGGATCTGTGTTATAATCTAGCAATAGTAAGCAAACTATGGTGTTTGTTGATAGGTAAATGTTAGATCTGTGTTATAATCTAGCATTAGTAAGCCAGCTGTGGTGTTTCTTGATAGGTAAATATTAGATCTGTGTTATAATCTAGCAATAGTAAGCCAGCTATGGTGTTTGTTGATAGGTAAATGTTGGATCTGTGTTATAATCTAGCAATAGTAAGCCAGCTGTGGTGTTTGTTGATAGGTACATGTTGGATCTGTGTTATAATCTAGCAATAATAAGCCAGCTATGGTGTGTGTTGATAGGTAAATGTTAGATCTGTGTTATAATCTAGCAATGATGTTTGTTGACAGGTAAATGTTAGATCTGTGTTATAATCTAGCAATAGTAAGCCAGCTATAGTGTTTGTTGACAGGTAAATGTAACATCTGTGTTATAATCTAGCAATAGTAAGCCAGCTATGGTGTTTGTTGATAGGTAAATGTTGGATATGTGCTATAATCTAGCAATAGTAAGCCAGCTTTGGTGTTTGTTGATAGGTAAATGTTGGATCTGTGCTATAATCTAGCAATAGTAAGCCAGCTGTGGTGTTTGTTGATAGGTAAATGTTGGATCTGTGCTATAATCTAGCAATAGTAAGCCAGCTGTGGTGTTTGTTGATAGGTAAATGTTGGATCTGTGCTATAATCTAGCAATAGTAAGCCAGCTGTGGTGTTTGTTGATAGGTAAATGTTGGATCTGTGCTATAATCTAGCAATAGTAAGCCAGCTTTGGTGTTTGTTGATAGATAAATGTTGGATCTGTGCTATAATCTAGCAATAGTAAGCCAGCTGTGGTGTTTGTTGATAGGTAAATGTTGGATCTGTGCTTTAATATAGCAATAGTAAGCCAGCTATGGTGTTTGTTGATAGGTAAATGTTGGATCTGTGCTATAATCTAGCAATAGTAAGCCAGCTGTGGTGTTTGTTGATAGGTAAATGTTGGATCTGTGTTATAATCTAGCAATAGTAAGCCAACTATGGTGTTTGTTGATAGGTAAATGTTAGATCTGTGTTATAATCTAGCAATAGTAAGCCAGCTATGGTGTTTGTTGATAGGTAAATATTAGATCTGTGTTATAATCTAGCAATAATAAGCCAGCTATGGTGTGTGTTGATAGGTAAATGTTGGATCTGTGTTATAATCTAGCAATAGTAAGCCAACTATGGTGTTTGTTGATAGGTAAATGTTAGATCTGTGTTATAATCTAGCAATAGTAAGCTAGCTGTGGTGTTTGTTGATAGGTAAATATTAGATCTGTGTTATAATCTAGCAGTAGTAAGCCAGCTGTGGTGTTTGTTGATAGGTAAATATTAGATCTGTGTTATAATCTAGCAATAGTAAGCCAACTATGGTGTTTGTTGATAGGTAAATGTTAGATCTGTGTTATAATCTAGCAATAGTAAGCCAGCTATGGTGTTTGTTGATAGGTAAATGTTGGATCTGTGTTATAATCTAGCAATAGTAAGCCAGCTGTGGTGTTTGTTGATAGGTAAATATTAGATCTGTGTTATAATCTAGCAATAATAAGCCAGCTATGGTGTGTGTTGATAGGTAAATGTTAGATCTGTGTTATAATCTAGCAATGATGTTTGTTGACAGGTAAATGTTAGATCTGTGTTATAATCTAGCAATAGTAAGCCAGCTATTGTGTTTGTTGACAGGTAAATGTAACATCTGTGTTATAAACTAGCAATAGTAAGCCAGCTATGGTGTTTGTTGACAGGTAAATGTAACATCTGTGTTATAAACTAGCAATAGTAAGCCAGCTATGGTGTTTGTTGACAGGTAAATGTAAGATCTGTGTTATAATCTAGCAATGATAAGCCAGCTATGGTGTTTGTTGATAGGTAAATGTTAGATCTGTGTTATAATCTAGCAATGATAAGCCAGCTATGGTGTTTGTTGATAGGTAAATGTTAGATCTGTGTTATAATCTACCAATGATAAGCCAGCTATGGTGTTTGTTGATAAGTAAATGTTATATCTGTGTTATAATCTAGCAATAGTAAGCCAGCTATGGTGTTTGTTGATAACTGTTATTTCTGGTGCAGGCCTGTACATTTAAACCTACAATCTTATCTGTAAGATTGTTGATAAGTAAATGTTATATCTGTGTTTTTTTCGCATGCCTTCCTTGCATTTGTTCACTCATTAATTATAGGACTAGTATTTTTTGCATACAAACTGTTAATTGTATTGCACCAATAATATATTTAAATATACTGGTTATGTACCAGATATTGTCATTTACCAGATGTCGTCATTATCAATAAAATGCTTGATGTTGCGATTACTAGACATTCTAACACGACCTCTGCAATCTTTCATATACACAAAGAAGGGAGACAGCTGTATGTTATTCTACGATAAAATACAGCTGTTCCATTAATTCCCCGCGTATATTTCATCCGTTGGAAGCGCCACGTTACATGACGTCACTTGGTAAATATACGTCACGAAGACAAACCGAACAGTTATTTTAATGAAATGTTAATTACAACAAAATTGCCATTCTCCCAAACCGTGCACACCCACGAAATAAACCCATCATACGCACATGTACATATAACATTAATAAGCATCTTGAACAAGGTGAGAACGTTTGACGTCATACAGCGCAAGCTATATGACGTAAGCAATTACTTAATTGTTTGTCACGTGAAAACTAGTGTATTGAAACGCAGAACTTTGCATACGGGGGCGCCCATTGGAACAGCCTGTAAACATAGCAGCCTGATTACCTTGACCTCCGAGATAATATATAGTGCCCCAACAATAGCGTAAATAATGGGGTAATTGTTGTGTTAGAATCGAAATAATAAATACGGACCTGTATTTTATCGGTGAATAAAATCGGTGAATAAAATACAGTTAGTCGTTCGGATGCGAGAAATTAAATCACTCGTGCTAACGCACTTGTGATTTAATTACTACGCATCCGAACTCCGAACTCCTAACACAGGTACTTATTTATTATTTCTTAATTATCATCATATGTTCGGAGAGAAGAAATTATTTTAAGGGATTTAACAAATACCGTATTCCTCGGCATATACCGCACACTTTTTTACCCCAGATTCTGTGGTTGTAGAAGGGATGCGCGGTATAGGCAACAACTCAAGTTTTACCCTTTTTTTTCCCAGCCAAGTCGAGCAGTTTTGTTGGTTTCAAAAATTTGCAAGATTGGGCGTTTACTAGAGAGATTGAATCGAACAAAAGTTGGCTTGTTTCTATTGTTTAAATAAAATGCGTTGTATGTTATATGCTTAGTCTCAATAAAAATAATAAAAATCAGGCTTTGTTATGTGTTTTGTTGATTATTTTTGAGAAAATACTGTTGAAATGTTGAAAAATATCATTGTTTACATCAATCGGCAAAGTGAAATGATAACGAGGCTGAGGTTTTCCGAAAGCGCAGACTGGTTTACCGGTAGTTCGTTTTATTAATAGAATAGAATAGAATAGTGAGTACATCTAATAAACAACCACTACCGGTATTTATTTACTTATTTATTTGTTAAAGTCGATTTCTAAATTTCGACAACGTAGAATCTTGATTATTCATAAAGGGTTCAATTGACTGGGAAAACGTGTGAAGTGTTTGGTTTTTGTTAACCTGATCGCATACAATGCTACGGTGATTATATATAGGTACGTAGTAAAATGTCAATTCCTTAATTGTCCTTGATTACTTGAAAACTTTGAGAAGTTTGTGTCGGTGTTGAGAAGTTTGAGAATTTTGAGAATTTTGAGTAGGTGCTGACACGATGTGTTAGGAAAATGCGTTGGAATAGGTGATGCCACAAGACAATGCATCTCATTTCGAGAAACCTTCCAAATTGTCATAACCATCAAATTAACAAGCAACAGTTAATAATAGTGAAACAACACCAGTCATACAACGTCAAAATAAATAAATATAATATGATCGTAATAAGTTGAACACGGGCATGGGGATTTTTATTTTATTGAAACTCAAGTAAACAACAAAACTACACTCAAAAGTACAAGTTTATTTACACTTGAGTAAAAAACACAGTCTAACACACACAGCTTGATTTTAGCCAATCAAAATTCGTTTTACATTTCCTCTTTGGTCAATGCTTCAAAATGGCGGTCTGCTGTCCTGAAATTGAAAACACATGATTTTTCATGCGTGGTTTACGCTACACTACATAACAAAAGTTTTTTTCCAAGGATTTCGTGTCCAAAGTTGGGGTGCGTGGTATATGCGCATGCGCAGTTTATGCCGAAGAATACGGTACTCCCAAACGAACCAGTTTACCTGTGTAATACCGTTATAACAAAACACAACCGGGGAAATCAAGCACTAATTAAGTGCAGGAAGATTCTCTTTTTACTTTTCTGACCCTTGTGAATAAGATTAATGTTGCCAAACATAGTGTTTGCAGAAAAAAACAAAAACAAAGGGAGACAACAAGTACACACCATTTATTTTAAGTTTACAGAGTAAGTTCCCCTTAAATTATGAACGACATCAAAGTCAAGTAAATTCCATCTGATTGTACAGTTGAATTTTTTTTCTTTTTTTTTTTTTAACTTAAATGCAATTGATATGTATGTTTAAATTAATAACTACACACATTGTCATTACCCCAAAAGGGGGTTATTCAGTATTAAATTGAAGAAGATGATAACTACTACTTTCAGCGCAGAAGACTGGTCCAAATCAGTTCTATATGAAGTAACGGTCACGTGAACTTGCCGAGAATAGAAACAATATAAACACAATAACGGTCACGTGAACTTGCCGAGAATAGAAACAATATAAACACATATTATTTGTGACAAAGAGTTAGGCCTCCCTTCTGTCAAAAATATTTATGAGTTAGCTAATTTTGATTAAGATATATTAAAGAACCTATAGAAATGTGATGACGTCTGGTACCCAGCAAGTACGGTAGAATAAGAAGAAAAATTGTAAACTCAAACAATTATTTAATTACAAGCAAGCAGGTTTAAAGTCAGCATGATAAGGAATTAACAAATCAAGATGCTAATTTTAATGCTTGATAAAACAATCATAATTGCTGTGTGTTCCTTTAATATAATACATTTAATGAAACATACACATTTAGACATTTCAAACAAAAGAATTGCCACAATTAGTAAAACAATTTACAAACAAGGGTAACATCATACCTGTGTATTATATGATTTGTGTGTAGCTTTAACTGTATGGTGTATGCTATGTTTTTTTATTTTTCAGATAAAGAAGAAACTAAAGACAAAGTTCTTCTTGTGAGAGAAGGGCTCGCCAAATTACCTCCAGCACATTATCAAACATTGAAATATCTCATATCACATCTTGTCAGGTAAATTATCAGAAATAAACAGCATTAAACTGGTACCCTGCTGATTCCAGTCATCTAAATTTAGAAGGAATACTTCAGCTAAACATCTAGTGACCCATTTATATATTTGGCAGTAAATGATGTTTGAAAGTATCATTTAAAATGAAAAGTGACACCAGTACTTATAAGGGATATCTGTTGACGATGACAACAGTGCTTATAATAGCAGATGTCTTTTGTCCATGAAAACAGTGCTCATAAGGAATATCTGGTGTTCATGAAACCGGTGATCATACGGAATATCTGGTGTTCATGAAACCAGTGCTCATAAGGCATACCTGTTGTCCATGACAGCAATGCTCATAAGGGATATCTGTTGATGATGACAACAGTGCTTATAATAGCAGATGTCTTTTGTCCATGAAAACAGTGCTCATACGGAATATCTGGTGTTCATGAAACCAGTGCTCATAAGGCATACCTGTTGTCCATGACAGCAATGCTCATAAGGGATGTATGTTGATGATGACAACAGTGCTTATAATAGCAGATGTCTTTTGTCCATGAAAACAGTGCTCATAAGGAATATCTGGTGTTCATGAAACTGGTGGTCATAAGGAATATCTCGTGTTCATGAAACCATTGCTCATAAGGCATACCTGTTGTCCATGACAGCAGTGCTCATAAGGGATATCTGTTGACGATGGCAACAGTGCTTATAATAGCAGATGTCTTTTATCCATGACAACAGTGCTCATAAGGAATATCTGATGTTCTTGAAACCGGTGGTCATAAGGAATATCTGGTGTTCATGAAACCAGTGGTCATAAGGAATATCTGGTGTTCCTGAAACCAATGCTCATAAGGCATACCTGTTGTCCATGACAGCAATGCTCATAAGGAATATCTGTTGACGATGATAACAGTGCTTATAATAGCAGATGTCTTTTGTCCATGAAAACAGTGCTCATAAGGAATATCTGGTGTTCATGAAACCGGTGGTCATAAGGAATATCTGGTGTTCATGAAACCAGTGCTCATAAGGCATACCTGTTGTCCATGACAGCAGTGCTCATAAGGGATATCTGTTGACGATGACAACAGTGCTTATAATAGCAGATGTCTTTTGTCCATGACAACAGTGCTCATAAGGAATATCTGGTGTTCTTGAAACCGGTGGTCATAAGGAATATCTGGTGTTCATGAAACCAGTGCTCATAAGGCATACCTGTTGTCCATGACAGCAATGCTCATAAGGGATATCTGTTGACGATGACAACAGTGCTTATAATAGCAGATGTCTTTTGTCCATGACAACAGTCTCGTAAGGAATATCTGGTGTTCTTGAAACCGGTGGTCATAAGGCATACCTGTTGTCCATGACAGCAATGCTCATAAGGGATATCTGTTAATGATGACAACAATGCATATAATAGCAGATGACTTTTGTCCATGAAAACAGTGCTCATAAGGAATATATGGTATTCATGAAACCAGTGCTCATGAGGCATACCTGTTGTCCATGACAGCAATGCTCATAAGGGATATCTGTTGACAATGACAACAGTGCTTATAATAACAGATGTCTTTTGTCCATGAAAACAGTGCTCATAAGGAATATCTGGTGTTCATGAAACTGGTGATCATAAGGAATATCTGGTGTTCATGAAACCAGTGCTCATAAGGCATACCTGTTGTCCATGACAGCAATGCTCATAATGGATATCTGTTGACGATGACTACAGTGCTTATAATAGCAGATGTCTTTTGTCCATGAAAACAGTGCTCATAAGGAATATCTGGTGTTCATGAAACCAGTGGTCATAAGGAATATCTGGTCATCATGACAACAGTGCTCATAAGGCATACCTGTTGTCCGTGACAGCAATGCTCATAAGGGATATCTGTTGACGATGACAACAGTGCTTATAATAACAGATGTCTTTTGTCCATGAAAACAGTGCTCATAAGGAATATCTGGTTTTCATGAAACTGGTGATCATAAGGAATATCTGGTGTTCATGAATCCAGTGCTCATAAGGCATACCTGTTGTCCATGACAGCAATGCTCATAAGGGATATATGTTTATGATGACAACAGTGCTTATAATAGCAGATGACTTTTGTCCTTGAAAACAGTGCTCATAAGGAATATCTGTGTTCATGAAACCAGTGATCATAAGGGATATCTTTTGTCCATGACAACAGTGCTCATAAGGGATATCTGTTGTCCATGACACTGTCCGCTCATAAGGGATATCTGTTGTCCATGATACCAGTGCTGATCAGGGATATATGTTGATGATGACAACAGTGCTTATAATAACATATCTTGTCCAAGACAGCAGTGCTCATAAGGAATATAGGGTGTCCATGACACCAATGCTCATAAGGGATATCTGTTGTCCATGACAGCAGTGCTCCTAAGGGATATCTGTTGTCCATGACAGCAGTGCTCATAAGGGATATCTGGTGTCAAGGACAACAGTGCTGATAAGGGATATATGTTGTCCATGACTCCAGTACTCATAAGAGATATATTTTGTCCATTACAACATTGCTCATAAGGGGTATATGTTCTCCATGACAACAGTGCTCATAAGGGGTGTATGTTGTCCATGACAACAGTGCTCATAAGGGGTGTATGTTGTCCAAGACAACAGTGCTCATAAGGATGTTTGTTGTCCATGACAACAGTGCAGACTACAACAGTGCTCTTAAAGGATATATTTTGTCCATGACAACTGTTCTTAAAGGGATATATTTTGTCCATGACAACACTGCGTTTAAGGGATATATTTTGTGAACGACAACAGTGCTTATAAGCAATATATGTTGTACATGAATACAGTGCTTTAAAAGCAATATAGGTTGTCCATGAAGACAGTGCTTTAAAAGCAATATATGTTGTCCACGAAGACAGTGCTTATAAGCAATATATGTTGTCCATGAAGACAGTGCTTATAAGCAATATATGTTGTCCATGAAGACAGTGCTTATAAACAATATATGTTGTCCATGAAGACAGTGCTTATAAGCAATATATATTGTCCATGAAGACAGTGCTTATAAGCAATATATGTTGTCCATGACAACAGTGCTTATAAGCAATATATGTTGTCCATGAAGACAGTGCTTATTAAGGATAATATTTTCCATGTAGAAGATCAGCATATGTAGATGGGAATCAGTTTATACAGTTATCTGTTAGATTTGGAGAATGAATGGTGAAAAACAAGAGCCAATAGATTGAAAAGCTTTGTTGACTTTGACACTTCAGTTGTAAATTTATAAATAATCACAAATGAGAAGTCTGTCACATTTTCTATAGTTTTGCAAAAATATAGAATGCGATATACATTTAGCACCACAGTTGTTTTGTCATTTCAATTTAGTAGTTGTTTTCAAGGAACACTATTGAACACCATTGAATTTGTTTTTCAGAGTAACTGAAAAGAAGGCTAAGAACATGATGGGCTCTGAGAACCTGGCCATCGTGTTTGCACCCACATTGATGCGCAGTCCCGACTCGGACCCCTTGCTGAGCCTCATGTCGGTTGGAACAGAACAGAAAAGTGTTGAACTCCTTATTTCTCAATCAAGAGATTTGTTCTTGAAATGATTCATATAGTTGTCGGAGTCATACAGTTGTCCATCTATTCTAAAGTTATCATGTCATTGATTTGAATAATTATCATAGATCATTGGACATTTTTCAGTGAGAAAAATGGATGCAAAAATGGCAGATTCTAAATTTTATGATTTATCACGAATTCAGCACTTATCGTATGAAAATGTTACGCATATTTCATGGCAACTTGCCAATATATATGAGTTGAGTTATGACATTATTTACATTAGATTTAAGTTATTTTTCAAGAACATTTTTTTCATCTTGTTTTTGGGATAAAATCCTGCTACATGTAACCTTTTAGCTTGATAAGTACTATATTTTGTTCTTAATATAAAATATTTTTATTTTCTGTGAAAACAACAATGACAGTTACAGTTCATGTTGTACCTTTAAAGTATTACATCTGAATAAAAAAAGTGCTTCCAAATCGTATTTGATGGTTCCGACATCCATTGTGTAGCTCCACCCTCTATTGTCCGCGGGTCATGATCCCACATGCGCTCCTTTGTATTTTAAAGTTGTTCGTGAGACTACCTGTTCTTTCCTTACAAGTGTAAATACCTATTACTTTTAATCGTTCAAATATGCTTGATCGACAGAGCGAAATTATGTATTATGCGAGACAAGCATAAAATTGTGAACTGAAGTGCCATGCCTGTTAACACTGCTATGTTAAGAGAGAGAGAGAGAAAGAGAGGGAGAGTCTCGCATATTTTTTTTTAAAAGAAATTTGTGTTATTTTCCCACTATTTCCACTCAGTTCCACTCTTCAAAATCAAGCAATCTTTATTTCAACTTTGCAGATAATTTAATTAATTATTAAATTTAGGTATTTACGGCTTCAATTACAAGACGTAAGATTGGGAAAACATCTATAATCAGTATTATATAACTACAATCAGCTGTATATTTTGTTGAACTGAAAGAGTGCCATGCTTTTAATACCATGTTTGTTTGGTACTGTACTACTGTACGGCATAAACATGATAGGCATTCCGCTGGTGTGATCATGTTAAAGTAGTATTTTTGTTGTCGCCGCAGCTTTCGTCACAATGTTTACATGACCAAAGTTATTATAACAGTTTTATTAAACTCTTACACAAGAATCAACATGCCGCAGCTTGAACCACAAAGCATGTAGAAGCTTGGACCACAAAGCATGCAGAAGCTTGGACCACAAAGCATGCAGAAGCTTGAACCACAAAGCATGCAGAAGCTTGGACCACAAAGCATGCAGAAGCTTGGACCACAAAGCATGCAGGAGCATGGACCACAAAGCATGCAGAAGCTTGGACCACAAAGCATGCAGAAGCTTGGACCACAAAGCATGCAGAAGCTTGGACCACAAAGCATGCAGAAGCATGGACCACAAAGAATGCAGAAGCTTGGACCACAAAGAAGTATGCAGAAGCTTGGACCATAAAGCATGCAGAAGCTTGGACCACAAAGCATGCAGAAGCTTGGACCACAAAGAAGCATGCAGAAGCTTGGACCACAAAGCATGCAGAAGCTTGGACCACAAAGCATGCAGAAGCTTGGACCACAAAGCATGCAGAAACTTGAACCACAAAGCATGTAAAAGCTTGGACCACAAAGCATGCAGAAGCTTGGACCACAAAGCATGCAGAAACTTGAACCACAAAGCATGTAAAAGCTTGGACCAAAAAGCATGCAGAAGCTTGAACCATAAAGCATGTAGCGACTGGGAGTCGAACCACACAGCTATTGTTATCAGCATGTTTGTGATTGGTTCGATTTCCAGTAGACGCAGGCTGAGTTTGGCGATAGTTTTTTAAAATAATAATAATTGTGTTTCCCAGTATGTATGCAAATTATTTTTGGACTTTCGTGGTGATTATACGTATCTATAATTTAAATATGTACGACACAATTAATGATCAGGTGTGATATTTGCAGGCAATAAGTCATTTGTAACATGTAGAGCAGGTAAACTGTATTTTCATTTGAAAATACATAACATTTAGAAACATACTTCCACTTTAAGAAACCGTTTATTACATTGCAATGGTACTTGAGTAGATAAATTTTTGCTCAAATAAAACGGATTTTGTTTTAAAAGTTTATCAAAGTACTACTTTCTGTTTTCTAAGCAATAAAGTGTTACTTTGACTATATAAACCTGTTTTATACAGTGTTTAGTTAAAGTTTGTGCCATTGGAGCTTATTTCAGTTTCCTCAAATACCATGGCAACACTTAAGTAATGCTGAAGGGGTTTTACAAAGGCTTCTGAGCAATAGGATTCTGTTACTGTCTGTAAGTTAAGATTATGAAGTAGATTCGCATGCTCGAACATTTTAAGAATTTTGGGCGATTTTTAGTTCAGTGACGCAAGTTGCAGCAACTCTGCAGGTGAGAAGGTTCTAGTCCCCATTTTGCATATTTTTATGTAAATGGAGAGTGGGCCTGGAATGTTCATTCCTGTTGGCGCCATATGACCTTTTGTGTTGGTGCGCTGTAAAATCCTAACTCAATTCAACTCTGCTAGTTACTGTTACAAAGCAGATTTTCATACTCAATCGTTTTAAGAATATGGGACAATTTCTATTTCATTGTCGCAAGTTCTAGGTTCAGTAGTCATCGTTCACAAACTAGGTTGTTGAATTATTTGTTAGTGCCGACTACATTATATATAAATGTAATAGATAATGTATCTAACATTAAATCCATACTCATTATATAAATATATATTATATGTAAATGTCATATGTTCTTTTTGAAACATACCAGACACTAAATTACTACAAGTTTGATAATGTTCATTACGTGGGCGCACTTTAATTCCATTAAGCGATGGGAAAGCTTATATTAGCAGGATTTTATAACAAATATTTCGACAATAAAACATGCTGAAAAACATTTTTTACTGAAAAACAAGGCAAATACCTGTTTAAAATTACCTATTAAATGTTTTAATTTTACAATATACGAACTTTTTGAGCGGAAATGAAGGTTTTATTTCACACCCCAGCCAACCCCGTTTTCGCTTCTTGGAGAAGGGGTTGGATGGGGTATAAAAGTTAAAACTCTGACCACGTAATGTGATATTGCAAGTCTTGCTAATTGTCTTTTCAAACTTTAATACCGTCATATTAAACAAAATTCATAATTTGAAATTTTTCTCAGTTATACCACCTTGTATAAGATGCAAGGAAAACTAATTTCACAAACCTTAAATGATGCACTATTTTCAAACACGATTTATTTAAAAGAGCCCTGAAAACCTAAAAAAAGCTGAAAGAAATATCAAAATGCCATGAAAAACAAAGATAATGAAAATTTGTAAAGAACATGAATGGAGGCAGCCATCTTGGAACAATGACGTCATCGCGCCTTTTTACTATAAATGGCATACAGACAAAAGACATTTTGTCACTATTCCATAAATGGTAAAAAGGCGCGATGATATTGTTCAAAGTTGGCCGTCTCCATTTATGTTTCTATGCAAATTTTCAATAGGTCATATTTCCTTTATTTTTCATGGCATTTTAATATTTCTTTCACTTTTTTTTTCAAGTTTTTTAGAGCCCTTTAAATTAAACCTTGTTTGAAAATAACACCTCAACACCTTTCTTCAAATTTTAACTCTTTTATTCAATATTTGGACCCCTGAGCTTTTTCAGGAATGAAAGATTACAGGAAACAGTTATGTTACGTTCATTTTGCATAGAAGTGATGGAAGTTATCCCTTTGGATATCCCTTTCTCACATCAGACATGTTGCTAAAATATTTAAAGTAAAAACTGACATCATATGGTAGCTTGCTGTCATGCCTTACGCAAACGTATGAATATTTTCTATCTTGAAAAGAGAGTGTCGCTGTCGGTGGGAAAAATTTATCAAAATGTAAATGTTTTTAATCTTTTCCATAACCAATAGCAAGCAATATGGCAATAAAAGAGATTCTGTATGTCATACATTAAATACGTACATCTATTTCATTGTCTAGGTATGTCAACTTTGACTGACACACATTCTGTGTATTCATGCTCGTGACGATTCTGTTTAAATCATTTGTTATATTATTCATAAAGCATTATTTTTTCTGTCGACATGTGCAATAACTACAAGTTATCTTGTTTAATGTTCTTTACTATGTTTTTCTTAAGTTTAATTTCTTTGCTCTGTTTTTTTTAAGTTTAATTCATTTTTTTTTTTTGATTATATGTTACTCAGTTTGTTCAGTGTATCTATGTCTGTTTGTTTCTTAAGCTATTGTTTAATAGAAATATTAGTTTTAATTGTTACTGTGTTTTTCACCAGCTCCGGAGGATGAATCTTTAAGGGTTAACATGATATTCAATATTTGCGATATTTCAATGAAACTTGGAAGAATCAATGATTTATTGTTTATTAACAGAAATAATTTCCAAAATATCACAACAAATAAGTACTTTCATTATATATTTTTTTAGAACAATATGGTTAAGTTTCCTTTGTAGTAAATATTGCTCAGTCTCTTCGATCTGTTTTTCAGTGTGTTTTTAAGAAGTGTTTAACAGCACAAACTTTTTCATTGGATGCACAGTCAAAACACAAGCGATAGTTTTTTATCTTCTTCCGATATTTTAGAAATTAATTAAAACAGACTTGTCTCATATTAAGCAGATGTTCAGTGCAAACTAGTCTCAAAACTAAGGCTAAATTTCAATGAAAAGTTTGCTGATTTGCCACATTTGGTTGCGAGGCAGTCAAGAGGATCAGTGGTTGGTGACACTGGCCAACCCTTGCAATGTTGTAACAGGCAACCAATAGGGGACAACAGTTTAAATAGCAATTGTGAAGTTTCTGAATCCATGTGTCATATTTTAATCTGGATGTTAAAGGGACACATGGCAATTTGATTTTTTAAAAACTAGCGGCCCCTTAGTTTTTCTACATAAATGTATTAAATCTATTGAATGGCCTGTGTTCAATCATTAATGTTAATTACAAGAATTGTATTAAGCCATTTGTTTTTGCATATTATTAATTTTTGATATTATTGCACCAATAATATATTAAAACTTATAGTATAATAAGACTAAATAGAGAATACTTAAAATTTGATTTATTTAAATGTAACCAGGGTAAAAGTAAAAATGATACAGAGACTCCCATTTCAAATACTTCAAGATTGCCGTGTGTCCCTTTAATTGAGGCTTCGATCCAAAAATTTCATTTGATGCATACCGAATATTGTTATCCACATTTTACATGGGTGATGGAAAACCTGATTTTACATGAGAGAAGAAAAAAGCCGCGTGCTGATATCAACAATGACAGTTGCAAATGACGTCATTGTGTAAATAAACATGCAAAACATTAGTAGTTGGTGACGTCAACACGCAGAATGTAAATGATATGCAAGAAAAAAGAACCAATTATGGGTAGTGCATAAAATACACATTTACGAACGGCTAGCCGATTTTTTATATGCGCCGTCGTCTAGGGTGCATATGTCCATATGTTAAAAAAAAGCACCCATGATGTCAAGTAAATCAGACTACAATTATGAGTATCCAGTTCAGATAGGGAAATTCCAACCCTCGGTATTGACTGTTTTAATTGGAACCTCGACAGAGCCTCGGTTCCGGTAAAAACAATTGTACCTCGGATTGGAATTCCCGATCTTCCCCGGACATACATGAAAGATTCTTATAATTTGTTGACCTGGTACCATCTAACCTGTGTTGTGGGGCTGTAAAACCCATAGTTCAGTTAAAAGAATATTTTTAACCCATGCCAGTTTATTCTCCGGAGATGTTGACGAGCATAGTAAATTGTTGTGTCATACTTGTTCCATTGCTAATACAGTTTATTCATTCCTCGGCTTTGTGTACAAGTATTTATATTAGCAAATGTAGAGGTTTTGTTCTTTTATCTGCAGCTGAATTTAGCTAGTATGAACATGTACATACCATATATACGTTTGTTGTACTATATAAAGGACCTGAAGTTTTTCCTGAACTTCAGTCAGATTAAGAGGAACGGTAATACTTATTCATAACTTTCACATTCGGTCAACTTCCAGTAGGTCGAAATATTCAGTAGGTGAAAATAAAGGGGTTTACTCAGACTTTATCCTCAATCTCTATATGAAAAATGAAAATTTTAGACCATGATTTAAATTAAATGTATCCATATTGGTGTTTTTAAAATCCGACAACACCAAAAGGAGATACATAGATGTGAACAAAAAAAACAAAGCTTTTGATATAATTATCACTACAAACTAGTTTTATAAAGGGCTAAAGTCAGTTGAGCACAAACGATAAACACTGAGTTTATCCCCTACCAAAATGTGGACTTTTATTTTATTGATCACTGATTGGTCAAATTATTTTGATGATGTAATGTGAAAGTTTTGAATAGGTGAAGGAGTTTATACACTTATAACAGCCTATTAAATCATTTTAGAATTATTTTATTAGAATTTTGTGTTTCTGGATTTCAAGAACCTCATTACTCAATTTCAAGTAAAACTGAGAATAGAATGAGGTTTAAATTAACTGGTTTCATTGGTCCAATTTTTACCACTGGACCAATCAAAATGCTTCATTCATATTTGCGTTTGTTTGTTTCTATCATGACATCAGTCACTTTCTGGTATTATGACATCACATCCTGGTAATATGACTTCACGTCATGCTATTATGATGCAACTCGGTGTGTTCTGAGAACATAATGAGTGTTTAAAGTGCTAAACAGATTAAGACTGTTTGTATTACTCAATGAGTAATGAGTTTCTTGAAACCAAGAATCATAAAATTCTAAATATAAAATAATTCTAAAATGATTTTATAGACTGTTTTATGTTAAAGGATTAAATTCAATCGTTCAGTCATTCATTGGGATATGAAAATCATTTGGGTAGTTTAAACATTTTGTTCACTTTAAACTACCCTTAAAACTACCCTAAGTCTCATTAGGGTAGTTTAAACTTCATGTTAACTGCAAACTACCCTTTAAACTACAGAAATGTTTTTCATACACCGATGAAAGATCACAATATTGAATTCCACACTTTTAATGTACCATACTTTTATTTACATTTCAGTTACTATATTATTATTGTATAGGAGTATTTGTATTGTTCAGTTTCAATAAACAATTGATTTTATTTTATTGATCATTATTAGTTAAAGGGCATCAATATTAGCGTAATTACACTGGACAGAACAGCCTCTTGAATATGATACCACACCCACGTTACTTAAAAAAATATACGGTAGATGATTACTATTTTTATCCCATTTGCATGATAGTTAGACATGCCATGTCCACAACGTGTTTCATCAAGTATTGGCCCCGTGTGGCGCCATATAACCTTTCATGTGTTGGTGCACCTGAAAACCCCAATTCAATTCAGTTCAATTCATCAAGTATTGAAAGGCCATAGAAATTTAATTTGTCTGCATTTTGATGTCTTTAAATGGTAAATTGTAAGGTCAAAGTAATAGGAAATCTTGCTCCCATCATCACTTTCCCATCTGAAATTATTCCCTACTCTTCTGCCCAGAATATTTAATTTGAAAAAAATTTAAGCTGAATATTTTTGTAAATTGTATGTTTTTTAAAAGAGACCTGGAATTCACCAAATCAAGTACTCAATTTCGTGCGCAAATATTCCCATGACCTTCGAAGATAAACAATCGTATGAACTTGCTATTTATTAGTATTTATCATAGCTTGATGTTATGAACATTATTACTTTAAACTTATTTGTGGTTGAAATTTGCATACTTGGGCTTAAGTCTAAGAATTTTTTATAAAACATTAACAACTAGTGTTGGATTCCCATGAAACAAAAAAAATGGTTTAATACACTTAAAATAGCTCAGAACTTATTATTTCGCCATGAATTGTGCACATACACCTGTAATTCTCAGAATCAGCGCCTGACCACCATAGCTCGAATCAGACCCCCACTGTAATACAGTATATCAGAGATATTCCATTTAAACATACCAGGGAACCCAGGAAGGCAATTTAATAAACCTCTCTGAGTGAACTCTATTTTCCAAAATTTGGTTCTTTAGAATCAATTTTGCCTCTGTGGGTTGGTGAATATTTTAAAAGTGCCTTCTCGGGGTCTCATGTATATTTTAATGGAATAGCCCTTAGTTCTTTTGGGGCTCTGATTAGGGGTATGATGGATTGGGACTGACTCTGACAGGGAGTGCCTGTGGAATTGCTTATTTAAAAACTTTACGCCATCTCAATAGCCCGTGATTGATTCTCGCAAGCATTAAGGATAAATAGTTACAAGTTTATTTGTTAAACTATTGTGATACCCGCATGTTGATGCTAGTTATCCATATTGTTCTCAGGTCTGTATGTATAGGTAGTAATTATGAGATTCTACGCCCTTCATGCCGTATATGCCCTATATGCTGTATATGCTGTTTTCCATTCACCAACTCCTCAGTCATAATATATGTTGCTTTTAGGTATCAAATAAGTTGATAACTAGTATTAATAACTACATGTACTAGTTACTATTTTGGCTGACATTTGGTATTGTAGCTGTTACATTAAAGG
>JAWPHD010020448.1:0-31750 GCA_037043455.1 Cyrtodaria siliqua | reverse complement strand
CTTTCATAAAAAACTGCGCCAGCGTGTCTATGATGTTGATCTGCCCGCCGGCAACACTGGTCATCCGACGACCAGACGTGTTTTTGACTACTTTCGAACTTTCAATCATACAGCAGTAGAACCAAAACTGTGATAAACGGTCTCAAATGGTGAGATTTTAGTAGCACTACCAAAAGGCTTTAAAAAAACACTGCGCCAGCGTGTCTATGATATTGATCTGACCGCCGGCAACACCCGAAACCCGACAAAAACGCCATTTCGAGTCTATTTCAGTGCAAATTTCAGTAACACAGCAGTAGAACTAAAACGTTGATAAACGGTCTGAAATGGTGTGATTTTAGTAGCACTACCAAAGGTCTTTAAAAAAACACTGCGCCAGCATGTCTATGATGTTGATCTGCCCGCCGGCAACACTCGTTATCCGACAGAAAACGCACGTTCAAATGTACCGTTATTCGACTTCAGTACTATAGCAGTAGAACAAAAACTGCGATAAACAATCTCAAATGATGTGATTTTAGTAGCACTACCAAAAGGCTTTCATAAAAAACTGCGCCAGCGTGTCTATGATGTTGATCTGCCCGCCGGCAACACTCGTTATCCGACGACCAGACGTGTTTTTGACTACTTTCGAACTTTCAATCATACAGCAGTAGAACCAAAACTGTGATAAACGGTCTCAAATGGTGAGATTTTAGTAGCACTACCAAAAGGCTTTAAAAAAACACTGCGCCAGCATGTCTATGATGTTGATCTGCCCGCCGGCAACACTCGTTATCCGACAGAAAACGCACGTTCAAATGTACCGCTGTACAGACTTCAGTACTACAGCAGTAGAACAAAAACTGCGATAAACAATCTCAAATGGTGTGATTTTAGTAGCACTACCAAAAGACTTTTATAAAAAAACTGCGCCAGCGTGTCTATGATGTTGATCTGCCCGCCGGCAACACTCGTCATCCGACGACCAGACGTGTTTTTGACTACTTTCGAACTTTCAATCATACAGCAGTAGAACCAAAACTGTGATAAACGGTCTCAAATGGTGAGATTTTAGTAGCACTACCAAAAGGCTTTAAAAAAACACTGCGCCAGCGTGTCTATGATATTGATCTGACCGCCGGCAACACCCGAAACCCGACAAAAACGCCATTTCGAGTCTATTTCAGTGCAAACTTCAGTAACACAGCAGTAGAACTAAAACGTTGATAAAGAATTTCAAATAGGTTGATTCTAGTAGCACTACCAAAGTTCTTTAAAAAAAAACACTGCACCAGCATGTCTATGATGTTGACCTGCCCGCCGGCAACATTCGTTATCCGACAGAAAACGCACGTTCAAATGTACCGTTATTCGACTTCAATACTACAGCAGTAGAACAAAAACTGCGATCAACAATCTCAAATGGTGTGATTTTAGTAGCACTACCAAAAGGCTTTCTTAAAAAACTGCGGCAGCGTGTCTGTGATGTTGATCTGCCCGCCGGCAACACTCGTCATCCGACGACCAGACGTGTTTTTGACTACTTTCGAACTTTCAATCATACAGCAGTAGAACCAAAACTGTGATAAACGGTCTGAAATGGTGAGATTTTTGTAGCACTACCAAAAGGCTTTAAAAAAACACTGCGCCAGCGTGTCTATGATATTGATCTGACCGCCGGCAACACCCGAAACCCGACAAAAACGCCATTTCGAGTATATTTCAGTGCAAATTTCAGTAACACAGCAGTAGAACTAAAACGTTGATAAACGGTCTGAAATGGTGTGATTTTAGTAGCACTACCAAAGGTCTTTAAAAAAACACTGCGCCAGCATGTCTATGATGTTGATCTGCCCGTCGGCAACACTCGTTATCCGACAGAAAACGCACGTTCAAATGTACCGTTATTCGACTTCAGTACTATAGCAGTAGAACAAAAACTGCGATAAACAATCTCAAATGATGTGATTTTAGTAGCACTACCAAAAGGCTTTCATAAAAAACTGCGCCAGCGTGTCTATGATGTTGATCTGCCCGCCGGCAACACTCGTTATCCGACGACCAGACGTGTTTTTGACTACTTTCGAACTTTCAATCATACAGCAGTAGAACCAAAACTGTGATAAACGGTCTGAAATGGTGTGATTTTAGTAGCACTACCAAAAGGCTTTAAAAAAACGCTGCGCCAGCGTGTCTATGATATTGATCTGCCCGCCGGCAACACCCGAAACCCGACAAAAACGCCATGTCGAGTCTATTTCAGTGCAAATTTCAGTAACACAGCTGTAGAACTAAAACGTTGATAAAAAATTTCAAATAGGTTGATTCTAGTAGCACTTCCTAAGGTCTTTAAAAAACACTGCGCCAGCATGTCTATGATGTTGATCTGCCCGCAGGCAACACTCGTTATCCGACAGAAAACGAACGTTCAAATGTACCGTTATTCGACTTCAGTACTACAGCAGTAGAACAAAAACTGCGATAAACAATCTCAAATGATGTGATTTTAGTAGCACTACCAAAAGGCTTTAATAAAAAACTGCGCCAGCGTGTCTATGATGTTGATCTGCCCGCCGGCAACACTCGTTATCCGACGACCAGACGTGTTTTTGACTACTTTCGAACTTTCAATCATACAGCAGTAGAACCAAAACTGTGATAAACGGTCTGAAATGGTGTGATTTTAGTAGCACCACCAAAAGGCTTTAAAAAAACACTGCGCCAGCGCGTCTATGATATTGATCTGCCCGCCGGCAACACCCGAAACCCGACAAAAACGCCATTTCGAGTCTATTTCAGTGCAAACTTCAGTAACACAGCAGTAGAACTAAAACGTTGATAAATAATTTCAATAGGTTGATTCTAGTAGCACTACTAAAGGTTTTTAAAAAAACACTGCGCAAGCATGTCTATGATGTTGACCTGCCCGCCGGCAACACTCGTTATCCGACAGAAAACGCACGTTCAACTGTACCGTTATTCGACTTCAGTACTACAGCAGTAGAACAAAAACTGCGATAAACAATCTCAAATGATGTGATTTTAGTAGCACTACCAAAAGGCTTTTATAAAAAAACTGCGCCAGCGTGTCTATGATGTTGATCTGCCCGCCGGCAACACTCGTCATCCGACGACCAGACGTGTTTTTGACTACTTTCGAACTTTCAATCATACAGCAGTAGAACCAAAATAAACGGTCTCAAATGGTGTGATTTTAGTAGCACTACCAAAATGCTTTAAAAAAACAACATACTTGCGCAAAGAAAACCGATGATCATATATCGTCGTAATTAAGATATTGACTCTACTGCCGCTACTGCTGGCAGTAGCTACTCCAGCAGTAGCTACTGCTACTGCTGCTACTGCTGGCAGTAGTTAGCAGTAGCAGTAGCAATAGCAGAAGCAAACGTATGATGTTTGCGAAAGATGCGAAAGGGGTTGCCTGCTAAACATGATAGTGGGAAAGTAGAAACAACATACTTGCGCAAAGAAATATCATATATCGATGATCATATATCGTCGTAATTAAAATGACTATTGCCTCTACTGCTGCTACTGCTGGCAGTAGCTACTGCTACTGCTGCTACTGCTGGCAGTAGTTAGCAGTAGCAGTAGCAGTAGCAATAGCAGTAGGAAACATACGATTGTTGCTAAATATGCGAAAGGGGTTGTCTGCTAAATATGACGGTGGGAAAGTAGAAACAACATAATGCGCAAAGAAAAACACTTGCGATGAATATACCTACTGAGATGGTGTTCTACTGCTAGCAGTTTCTACTGCTACTGCTGCTACTGCTGGCAGTAACTACTGCTACTGCTGCAACTGCTAGCAGTAACTACTGCTACTGCTACTACTGCTGGCAGTAACTACTGCTACTGCTGCTACTGCTGGCAGTAACTACTGCTACTGCTACTACTGCTGGCAGTAACAGCAGTAGCAGTAGCTACTGCTACTGCTGCTACTGCTACTGCCAACTTCACGTTCATATTATTAATTATTGATTATTTGAATAGTTCAAGCATTTTTGTTTTAACATAATATAGTTAATGTTAGAAGAAAGACAAATTGAAAACTGCAAATATGTTATTCAAGCAATTTGAAAGTCAAAGAGATATTGAATTCATAATACTAGTAGTGAATTCATAAAATCTTGATTGTAGTATGTTCCTTTAGAAGTTTGTTTCATTTTTTTTTTTTGCACGGTTCAATATAGTATTCTCTACCCTCATGGTTCAATATAGTAGTTCCAATTACATTGTTCAATATAGTGTTCTCTACTCTCTAGGGTAAATGTATTGTTCTCTACTCTCATAGTTGAATACAGTTCAATACAGTGTTCTCCATCCCCATGATTCTATAGTGTTTTCTACCTTATGGTTCAATACAGTGTTCCCCAATTTCATTGTTCAATAGAGTGTACTCCAACCTCATGATTCAATACAGTGTTCTCTAACATCATGGCTCAGTATAATTGGAGCCTTTAGATAAATATATCAATAGAATAATAACGGGTACAATCATGCTTCCGGTAGATACAAACAATATTTTGTCAATGGCCTCACTGACATCCTTCCAGGTGACGTCTGCTTCAGCCGGCTGTCCTATGGCAGTATCTTCTGGTTTTGTCTTGCATGAAATCCGTTCGTTACTGTTTTGATCCATGTCATCATCAATCGCCATTTGTCCGTCTTTTAAGGACGCAATTTTATTCTTCCGACCGCAAGATGTGAAACGCACAAGACGTCGATACAATAAACCAATGTGAACCTTATCATCCCTGTGATACAGAATCAGGTTAAGTATGACGGCTATTGTTGATCCAACGCTGAAAACCATTCCAATCATCACTACGATGCACATTATGGGAACAGGATTGGACACTTTGGGCATCAATTCACTTATGACAGTTAGGAATACGGTGATGGCCAATAAAATGGTGATTGAAAAACCAATTCTCTCACCAGAGTCAGTGGGAAGTAGAAATACCAATGGATTCATGAAACCCAGCATAATCAGTGGAATAATTATGTTCATCATGATAAATACCGACTGGCGCTTCAGTTTTATTCTAAACACCGCCTCGGACAATCCTTTTGTGCCTCTGTGATACCAAGATGTTTCTTCTAGCGTCCATTCACCATTTGGATTCAAAAACTGTGTATTGAAACCCCCATCTGGGATTTGTACTTGTAATTTGTTGATAGAGTAGTCAAATGCTAAAAAACTAATGTCACAAACTTGTTTATCAAATGGCCAGAATTTCATATTGAATGAGCACGAGCTACTTATTCCATCCGCTGGTCCGTATGTAGCAAGTCCATTCGACAGAACTGCCACGTGCATCCACGATTGTCCCAATACTGTTAATTCTACTACTGACGAAAGAGCAATTCTGGGCGTCCATACTTTATCTTGTTCTATCAGCGTGTCATACACATTACCATAGTCTGATGGCGTCCATGTAAGTCTCTCATCATACCAGGAACACACTATTTTCCAAACTATTTTTAAAATTCCATTTACCGTATCTACTTCCAGAATGGAATTCAAAGCAAGGCTCATATTGATATTCATGATCTGTGATTGGTTGTTTAGAGGTCGGATCACGGGGTTGTATCCGTTCAGTAAAGCTGTCTGTAACGCTGTTGCATTTTCATAAGTTTGCCCGTCCGAGTAAGACAAAATGCTCATTAAAAGAATGCGCAAAATGTTTATTTTTGGGGCCATTTTTGTCTGTTTATCCTAGTCCTGTGATGATTTTACAATTGTAAACGTCCTCACCTGAGAAAGTCTTTTTATTTGAATATGCCGATTTTCAAAATTCTCAGATCTTGATCCGTTTTAATTAATCAAATAAAAAATAATAAAAATATAATGGAACAACTAAATAAATAATACGTTTAATCCTTCAATGTTCCATGTACAAAGGCACATCTGTAATGGTCCATACGTTAAGGCATTCTGATAATAAAGGTGCTCATACATCGAATAGTTAATACTGTGTAAACTGAATCATATCTCCAATAGTTAACGTTTCAACTAATTTACTCACTTTGGAAATCAAAATTAATTTCAATATATCATTCACTGCGAAGTTGATTGTACTATGTAGTTTTCCGCTAGTATATTTAGATAATGTTACAATGTGTGGTATAAGTGTTTTCATATGTTAGTGAAACGGTAAAGGTGACCTTATAAATACAGTATTCACAAATCTTTCCAATTTTAACATGTATGCGGATAATCCTCCAAAGCCTTAGCTAAATATTGGTGGAGACTATTACATTATATTGAGTGCAGATCAATTGCTATTTATAATTAGTATTTACTTTACTCTTACTAGTGCTAGTATTAATATTTAAGTTTTGATAAAAATAAGTGTTAACTCCTTTACATAAGAGTTTAACATTTAGTTCTCAATGTATACAGTAGCAGTACATTGAGAGTGTTTTAATTATGCCTAGTGTAATAGTCTATTACCTATTTGTGGTTTTCCTGTTTGACTTTTATACTTTTTTTTACAAACATAGAAACAAATTGAAAACCATTCTTACATAATCACAGGGGGAAAACGGTGTACGCGCGTTTCTGCTTCCGTCGGGTTAGTGTGCGTTTTCCCGCATCCACATTTGTCTGTGCGCAGTTCTGCTTGCGGTTTTCGGGAGCTGGCAGGGATGGTGCAGGCGCTGAGCAAGTGCTGTTTTATTTTTTATCTTAGTGTGTTTAAGGTACCTCTTCTCCCCTGCGAAATGGACCTCGGTCAACCATGCTTTAACCATGGTCAACCATTGTTAACCATGGTCTGTATACCTTGGTTTAACCATGGTTGACCATGGTTTGCCATTTTTGTTAAATGGAACTACCATGGTCAACCATGGTGTTAATGTAACCATGGTCGACCAAGGTGACAAACCATGGTCGACCAAGGTGACAAACCATGTCGACCAAGGTCAAACCATGGTCGACCAAGGTCAAATCATGTTTAAGAAAGGTCACCTTGCTTATAAACCATGGTCGACCAGGGTTATAATAAATACTGATAAAGGTGATCCTTTGGGAGCAACAAACACAATTAAGAGAATAAAGCAGCATACTCGGTTTTATTGAGTCTGTTCATGAGAAGTAATGAAAGGAGCAACACCTCTCACGCCCCCTAGCACCGGCTTAAGCGGTATTCTACTTCAAATCCACCTATATTGGGCTCGTTGGTCCCAAAGGACCAGTAAAAATAATACTACTGATTCAAAACATGTTCGACCAGGGTATAATAACTAAGCAAACAAACAAGGTTTTCTGATCTAATACAACACATCTAATACAACACGATAACTAGCACTAAAATTGCACCATCTACTTCTTGCAGTTGTAACTTTTGCACAGAAGCAATTTTAGTGGTCAATTCCTTTTTTTAAGTGAACGCCCCAGTGAAAATGTACACTCAAATTTAAGCGAAATAACAGTGAAATTTAATGAAAAAATTGGACAAATTAACAGTGAAATAACAATGAAATCTCGGTGAAATGTCACTGGAATTTTACTGAAATTGTAGTGAAATTTCACTGAAAGAATTGGGCAAAATAAAAGTGAGTTTCAGTGAAATCTTGTTGAAATTACAGCAGTATTGGTCAATTTTAATATCAATGAAATCTCAGTGTAATTTCACCAAGAATACAACAGTTCAAGAACAGTTCACAAATATATAACATTCAGTCTACATCACTTAAAGAAGACCTGATCATACTTGGTGAAATGATGCATATGATACTGAAATCAAATAATATCTGCAGTGCTGAACACCATTTTTCTATCAACAACAAAAAAACAAAGTCAAATCCGCGAAAACGTATGACAATAGGGGTTTGGTTTTTAAATACCGTTTCCACAGTCTACATTTAGAAATTTCCTCTTTCAAATACAACTATTACATGTATAAGATGCTTTGATACAATAAGTAATGTAAGTTTAGTCACAAAACACTTACTTTTAATCATTAAATGGTGCAAGGAAAAATTATAGTTGTTGCAATCTCCTGTCAAATTTCAAAAGGGTGCGCATTTTATTTGCACTTTTGTCAGAATCACTTTGCATTTTATTTGCACTTTTGTCACAATCACACTTCTAAACCAATCAATTTATCTTCATATAAAACTTGCTACACATATCAAGGTAGCGGTCCTGTGGTGTATTTTGATATAAAACAACACAATTTGTCAATTATACATTCGAAAAATCTTTAAAATTGAGGTTTTTTTCCAGGATTTAATTATCTATATATATCATTTCCCCCGGGATACCAGCTGCATTTTCAGTAGGGTGAGTTATATGATGTACTATGTGAGCATATATCTGTCTGTCTTCTGTCTAAATGAATAAATGTGTGGAGAGAGAGAGAGAGAGAGAGAGAGAGAGAGAGAGAGAGAGAGAGAGGTGTCATTGAAATTTCAGTCAATTAAGTTTAGTGAAATTTCACTACTGTAAAAATTTCACTGAAATTTAATTGTAGCATTTCACTGAAATTTCACCAAAATTTCACTGAAATTTGGTGTTTTTACTGAGATTTGTCAATAATTTTAAATTTCACTGAATTTTGGTGAAATTTAACTGCCTTTTTCACTGGGGTACATGCTGAATGACCATGGTTGACCATGGTCAACCATTGAATGACCATGGTCAACCGAGGTCCAACAATCCTGGACCATGGTCATGTCGTTAAACCATGGTTGACCATGGTCTTTTAGCATTTCAATGTTATCAAAAGCATGGTTGACCTTTGCCAACCATGGTTCAACCATGGTTGGCAGAGCTTGACCATGGTTGCCCATGGTTGACCAGGGTCATGTTTCGCAGTGTGTTGTTCTTTCAGCGTTTTTGTTACAATATGAAGTCCATTTGGATTGAGAGTGCTTTCGTTGGTACATGGTTTATCAGCGAGCGACCGATGCCATTCGCAGTTTTCCCTGTTTTGGTCATCTGCAAGAAAGCTGGTTTCGATCCGCATGTTTTCTTCACTGATGCATTTGTTCTTGGTCCTTTCTTTGAGGATCGTCTCCATTTTATTCAAATCGTGTCATATCGTGCCCTAAATGATGCATTCTATTGTTGCTCTGGCTTCTGCAAATTTATTGAGTACTTACTTGTGACGTTCTAGTATTTTATCTTCATATATACAGGATCATCTTTGTTTGTGTTATACTTATATTGCCTATCAGCATGATCAGTGCTGCCTATTTGGTAAGAGGAAAAGAGGACAACAGTGTATTCCCTATTAGTTTATTTCCTCTTAGTTTAATATAAATTATTCCATGTTGTAATAGAAATCCCCGCCAGGCTGAGAATAACATATTATTAGCATAATATTAACATATAAACATATTAAAATAGTCCAAATATGGAAATTTAAAACTGTAAAATAGTTATCAAAATGGCAGCTTCCAAATCCGTTTCAAAAGAACCCTCAAATTGGCATATCATGTTTTTTTGATAATTTTTCACCCTGATCAAACTTGTTCAGACTCCCAGTAACAGCGATTGCGATTGGTTGGCTGTATACCTACATTTCATTTATAGTCCTCAACTCACTACAACCTCTAGAAAACCGAATAAGAGCAATATTCCCAAAAATATGTTGCTCTGGGTACGACTGAAGCTTCTTTTTGTATTTTGTATGTATAAATGTGCACAGGTGCTACATATTATTTTTATTTTATGTTAATTCACACAAATTTGCGAGGGTTGATTTTCCCTGAATATACAGCTCGCTTTGTTATAATTGCCCCGTCAACCCTTTTGTTGTCTCTCATTTTAGAAGGAAAGACAGGCACAGGTATCAGCTTTCCGACGATTTCTTAGAATGAAAATATCTGCAATACCATCCAAGGTATTGCTATGATGTGTGCTATGAATATTGCCTGGGTTAAGCCCTAACTGACATTGACTTCCACTTTAAAGATACTATAGCTCTATATAAGGCTAGTGGGCGTGTACTTCAGGCAAATGGGAGCTAATGCTTGGTTTACTACCAACTTCAAACTCGTACATAAGGCAGTGTTATAGCAAACCTATTGCATCTCTTTACATGCGATCGACAAAGTAAGATCAGAAACACGCATCCATTCACTGAAAATAGTATAGCCTATGCGAGTTTCGAACCCATGACTTTCGGATTAACAATCACTACGCTCAGCCATTGAGCTAATCCATTAAGCTGATCAATCGCGTTATTTTTGTCTATGTACAGTTCAGTTGCCTTTTTGCCCTAATGGTTATGTATGCGGATTGATATGCATAGGATATATATGCATGGTATATATAGGATATATAGGCATGGTATATATATGCATGGTATATATAAATTATATATCCATGGTATATATGGGATATATATGCATGGTATATATATGCATTATATATATAGGATATATATGCATGGTATATATAGGATATATATGCATGGTATATATATGCATGGTATATATAAATTATATATCCATGGTATATATAGGATATATATGCATGGTATATATATGCATGATAAATATAGGATATATATGCATGGTATATATAGGATATATATGCATGGTATATATATGCATGGTATATATAAATTATATATCCATGGTATATATAGGATATATATGCATGGTATATATATGCATGATAAATATAGGATATATATGCATGGTATATATAGGATATATATGCATGGTATATATATGCATGGTATATAAAGGATATATATGCATGATATATATAGGATTGATATGCATAGTATATATATTTATTGTATACTTTCATATTGTCCCGTTTAGTTTGCATTGAGCTAAGAGTGCAATATTCTACGATATTGCACACATTGATATTGCACGGGAACTTTTGCTCGTGCTTGCTAAGAGCCGCGAAATAGAAATAAGGAACTACTTTCAAATAAAAATAACGGAATTCTTCCTATAGTGTCAACAAAAAAGTTTTACGGCAAAAATTGATAAAATAATTCAAATGGTCACTCACCCACTGTTGTTAACGTTATCGAATGGTAAACAAACTTCAGAAAATCCCTTGATGTTTTTAATGACGTCATCCGTCATGACGTCATTGAGCTAAGTGTGCAATATTCTACGATATTGCACACATTGATATTGCACGGGAACTTTTTCTCGTGCTTGCTAAGAGCCGCGAAATAGAAATAAAATACGTGTTTTTATTGTTCAACCTTTTATGGCAGAAATTGATAAAATAATTGAAATGGCCACTCACCCACTGTTTTTAACGTTATCGAATGGTAAACAAACTTTAGAAAATCGCATGTTGTTTTCAATGACGTCATCCGACGTCGACGTCGTTTTTGAGCAAAATAATCATTCACACAAAATGAAACTGAATGGAAAGATAGGAATTCCATCAAAAGCTATAAAAAATAACACAAATACAATGAAAAGTAATAGTCATACAATTAACATTGATCAAAAGCAATATGAAAGTATACAATAAAAAGGTTATTGAATTTGTATGGCTAAATATTACTTGGAACTCGTTGAAAAAATAAAATTCTGCCATAAAAGGTTGAACAATAAAAACACGTATTTTGTTGTTGACACTATAGAAAAGATTCCGTTATTTTATTTAAAAGTAGTTCCTTATTTCTATTTCGCGGCTCTTAGCAAGCACGAGAAAAAGTTCCCGTGCAATATCAATGTGTGCAATATCGTAGAATATTGCACACTTAGCTCAATGCAAACTAAACGGGACAATATGAAAGTATACAATAAAGACTTTATATGCATGGTGTATATAGTATATAGGCATGGTATATATATAGGATATATAGGCATGGAATATATGGGATATATATGCATGGTATATATAGGTGAGACACCATTTATCGATGATATTGCTATTACATTGCTTCGATCCCCGCAGTTTGTAATCTCTTATTACAAGCCTGTTCGAGATATTAAATACGACAAATTTTTTGTTTTTGTTTTTATACCCACGTTTTTGAAAAGGAAAATAGGGTATATTAAAATCGCTTCCGTTTGTCCGTCCGTCCGTCCGTTACCACATCTCCTCCTTAACCGTTAAACGGAATTCAACCAAACTTATAAGGGTATGAATTTACCATATGATGATGGCTCGCAAGAGCAACATTTTTTTTGGCTCCGAGCACAGAGGCCCTCAGTGGGTGTCAAAAGGTCAAATAGACTAAAAATTCAAATACACTGCCATTTTTCAATATTTTTGCACATAACTTGGTATATGTAATCGCCTATGAAAGATAAACAACATATCAAACGGTTTTGTTTCGCGCACTCGGACGTCTACTGTGGGCCCCCAGGGTGGGTGGCCCTGTAGGATTTGGGGGATTTTTTTATTTTATTTTTTTGTAATTATGTCTCAAATGACATTGTTTCCTCCTATGTCATTGTTGGGGTCTAAGGTAAGCGCCATCAAATACACTAATGTTTCAATTACAGTGTTTTTCCATACTTTTGCACATTAATTGGTATAATAGTCGTCTGTGAAAGAAATACACAGCATGTCAATTGATTTATTATTTAAAACTCGGACGTCTTCCTTGGGGTTGGAGTGGGTGGGTGGTGGGGAAAGGGTAACAAGGGGCCAATTATTTTTTAATTATGCCTCAAACGAATATTTTGATGAAGGTATTAAGTGTATAATAATATGTTTTCTCCTATATATGTGTGTGTGTGTGTGTGTGTGTGTGTGTGTGTTGTGGTGGTGGTTGGTAATGGGTGGTGGTGGTTGGGCTTGGGGTGGAGGGGGTGATTGTAAGGGGCGTCATAAGGTCCAATATACATAAAATTCAATTGCAGTGTAATTTTTCTATTTTATTATTAATCTTGGCAAATATACAAGTATACTCCTCTGAAAATTTCTTTCTCAATAAATGAAATGATTTTGGGAATATTGGAAATATCAGTATAATTTACTCCAGGGTCACCATGGGAAACTGGGATAGGGGTTAAAGGTTCAAATACACAAATACCCTAAACATTTTTATTCATTTACAGTGTCATATATGTATACAGAAAAGCAAAAATACTACTATTTCTGATCTGAGTATCAAAGATTGATCCAAACAATTACATGCAAAATGGATACAGGGTTAAAAGGAATTGACCTGTGTGAAGACAATGTGGATATTTGCGATGGCGCGCCGTCGAATTCGTTCCATTTTTTTTATTTATTTTTTATTTTTTAAGAAATGGGACTATTTCGGCGCGATGGTAGGTTGACATTCCAATATTCTGTTCTATATTCGACATCGGAACTTGGCAATATAGGCGTGCTGATTGAATCCAAAGGTGTCAGTGAACTGTTTCAGAGTTATTCAGCAATATTGCCGCTCTAGGATATATTTTATAATCAGTACAATGATAGGTTATTTGCTTCATTTCTAGAATAAAACTGTGATCTTCAATGCACAAATATATTTCTCGTTTAAGTTAAATCTCAGGAGTACACATGCGTCTGTTTTATGATCAAACTTAACATACCGTGTAGGAGATTTACGGTGAATAACACCAAATCTCTTATAATTAATGTATCCCGAGAGTGACTTAGACAGGACATTCGACAATATTACAGCAGAGTAATAACACATTGCTAAAACATTATCAACTAACATTGTCTCAATTGACAGCAACATACCCAGTCATCGCAGTTAAATATACAGTCAGAGAAAGGAATCACACAAGTAGATACAAATGTCAAACACGAAATTTAGCATTCACAATTCAGACAACCAACACACGCAACACTAAACAAATCACAATGCAAGCAACGTTCCAGATTCCTATTAATTTAGACTGCAGGACTCACAACACTATTATCCTCCAATTAATACTTTAGTACTCGTGCCCTACAGGCGAAGGAGATCGACACAAAAAAGTCCTCTTTTCTACAATTTATTTCTAGCTAATTCTTTACCATTTCAGACATCATGAGTCTAATCACCATGGGATTGTATTTTTCTAGAAGAATCTAACATTTTAAAAATGTTTCGATTCATTATAAACATCATTTAACGATTGGTGTGACATGGTATCATTAAAACCACCTATGGCTCTAAGGTCCCAAAGGACCTGTAAGAATTAACTCTACTGCTTCGTAGTTCTACCTTATTAGATGACATCATTTTAAGCTGCCAGCTTAATGCATTTACTTGTTCTACCTGCCTAATCTTATTATAAATTTTAATGATTCCCGACTCAAATAACTCTGTAATGCTGAAACAGTGTACGTCTCCTGTCAAAAAAATAAAGTGTGCTATGTGATGGTGGAAAATTTAAATAAAGGATTTTGTTTACACCTGAACGGACGTGTATATCTGGTTTATAACATTGATGACTCATTTAAAAAAAAAAACAGTAGCAAATAAAGTGTATTATTATACCTCACGTTTACAATCCTGTATAATTGCCCATACCCTTAGTGTGAAGTATTTTTTACTGTTCACCGGTAAACAATTTTTACTACCACACGACTGTGACGTCACGGGAAGTATAAAAATAGGTGGTTTTTTTCCAATTACGACACGCTTTGCGCTATTGGAAATCGGTGGACGCTTATTAAAATACAGTCAACTCAGCTTCGCCTCATTTGCAGGGGCTGGCGTGGCGCAGTCGGTAGCGCGGCGGATTTGTAACCGGAGGCCCCGGGTTCAATCCTCCGTGGTGCCACTGAGTTCCGTCGGTGTGTTCTTGGGCAAGACACTTTACCTTAGCCTCGTCCGTCGGATGGGGACGTAAACCGGGCGGTCCCGTGTATCGGTCTATCCTTCGAGCACGTTAAAGAACCATAGGAATCTATTCGATAATAAGATTCCTATGTATCCTTCCCCTCTATCTGGGCGGCTCTAAATAACCTATACTGTGTTATACTGATGAGCCGTTAAACAACATTCGATTCGCCTCATTTGTTAAAATTATCATATTTGTTAAATTGTTTATAGTATTAAATGTTTATATTGTTAAAGTGGACTAAACTATTATTTAACTTCAAGATCTGTGATACGAATAAAATTAATGTGGATATTTTTGTAATGTTTTATTATTGTTAATTGGACTAAACTATTATTTTACTTCAATATCCATGTCAATGATAAAATATGTTGTTTATATTGTTAAAATGTTGAAATAATGCCTAAAAAAAAGAGTAACAGATATTAATCTTGTTTTTTTGTTACTTTAAATCAAAACTGGTATAAAACATAAATTAAAAAAAAACATTGTTTTATTGGGATTGTTTCCACTCATATATTTAAATTTTTTAATCAAAACATTTTGTATTCGGTATAATGAAATAAATATTGCATCCTTGTGAGGGTGACAGTGGATATTGTCAACATTCAAAAAAATAATGTCAACCTCGGTTTCGCCTCGGTTGACATTATTTTCCTCAGGTTGAAAATATCCACTGTCACACTCACCGGGATACAATATTTATATACTATCGCACGGCGTGGCTGTTTCGTTGGGGTTTTTAGTTTTAATTTATGTCGGATAATCGAACTCGAGTCGGACTGTGAAACACCACACCTATAATGTCTTGATGTGTAACAAACATTTATATATAAATAGGTAGAAACGTGTTCTTAAAGAGCTCCACACATTTGCTTATTCAATACATAAAACGGATCTGTTATAAAACAAAAGAAAGGCTCCAACTGGTAAGCAGTTTATTAAAATTGTCAAGGAGCAAAAGCACACTGATGTGTATCTAAGTACCAAATAACATATACACAGATAATAATACTGTGTGTATAGGAGAGTAACATGACGTCAGTACCTATTTGTTGTTGTCGGAGAATACTGACATCAGTTTTGCTTATAATACAGTTGCACGTGCTTTTGTTTGTCGGAGATATCGTATTGGTTTGATTAGTTGAAATAGATTATAAGAATCTTTCATGGGTATCCGGTTAAGATAGAGAATTCCAACCCGAGGTATAAGTGTTTTTATCGGAACCGAGGCTCTATCGAGGTTCCGATTAAAACACTTATACCGAGAGTTGGAATTCCCTATTTGAATACCCATGATAGATTCTTTTTCTTGCATATCTTCACCAGATACCCATGAGAGATTCTTATAATCTTACACATGGTGGAGATAAAAGTCGCGCGCTGATATCAACAATGACAGTTGCATGACGTCATTGTTTAAATAAACATCCAAAATGTTAGTAGTTAGTTAGCGACATCAGCGCGCAGAATGTAAATGAAACGCAAGAAAAGTCATGGGTATCCAGTTCAGACAAGGAATTCCAACCTCGGTATAACTTACACAAAATCGGCAGAGCCTCGGTTCCGATAAAACAAGTATACTTCGTGTTGAAATTCCCATTCTTCACCGGATAACCATACAAGATGCTTATTGACAACTGGCGTCATATTAATTAATAACTAATACAAAACATTCAATTATAAATCACTGTTGCCGTCTCACAAGCACCTTAACATAACATGTGGAAGTGTGAATAGAATAGAAAAGAATGAAATAGAATAGAATAGAATAGAATAGAATCCAATCCAATCCAATCCAATCCAATCCAATCCAATCCAATCCAATACAATACAATACAAAACAATGCAATACAACATAGTTTAAAGCTAGATTTTGATTAGAAAAGTAAACACATGTAATGTGTTCACCGGGTAACAATATAAAAATATGCAGGTCTAGAGCAATGGTCATCTCCAGACAGTCATTACGTTTTCTGTGTTTCTTTTGCAAATATATACGTTGAGACGCAAAGATATAGAGTTTAATAACCAGTGTTTTTGAGATACGGGAAATATCTCTCGAGGTAGAGAAATGGCTCCGATATAAGAACGAGTGCGGAGGACGAGTTCTTATATCGGGGCCATTTACCAATCGGAACTGCCTCGTCGGATTCCGTCACTCGGGATTCCGACTCGGAGAGTACTCGTGGCCATATTGAACTATTTTCAAGAAACGACAACTCTGTAGTAGCGACCTCTTCAATTATAAGATAAACAAAATGGCGACTGCTGGCAAGTTCCGAAAATGCGGTATATATTTATTTGTTTTATCAGGGAGTATTCATAGAGATTCCTGATATAATAATTTATTCATACTTAGGTAAACAATATGGTGATTCCAGTCAAACGTAGGCGCTTCTTAGTTTATTAAGAGGTTTCACCTCTTCTTCATCAAAAACTAAAAGTGCGAGCACATGGGCATCATGATCATGGTCCCCACCAATATATACAGGGCAGGGTAGAGCAGGGGTGTCATTAAATTTATAAGAAAGCGGAACCCAGAGCAGAATAGCCAGGTATTTCTATTGATACTTGTATAAAATACTAGTAAAAGTATTCATAGTAGCCAGGTAGACCAGTCAAAGTAGCAGGGAGAATCCCTGCCTCCCACCTCTTAATGACACCACTGGTAGAGTCGTCATTTGAGGACTGGAGACTTGCTTTAGTGGCACGGGGATATGGGGAAAAGAAACGCGCAATAAAGGGAACACTGTCTGCCTGGAACAACAAGGAACACCACCAGAAACACTCCCACCCGTAATTAATGGAACCCAGATAGTTAGAATATGTCTGTGAAAATTCCTTAAACAGGTCTTAAGACTTAACGTTATATTGATATATTTAAATACATAGATTTAAAACTGAATAAAAAATAGAAGTTATTTATACATGTGGATTAACCTAGAAAGTGACAGTGAAGTTATTAATAATATGTGTGGATTAACACTGAAAGTCAGTGACGATGAAATCATTTGTACAGACGGAATTACGCTGAAAGAGACAGTGACATGGTTTATTACTGCGACTTGATACTAAAAGGGATGTTGAAATTGTTTATTTAGTGGGATTTACACAAAAAGAGACAGTGAAATTATTTATACGTATGGATTTATCCGGAAATTGACAGTGAAGATTCTAAACATGCGGATTTACGCTGAAAGCGACAGTGACGTTTTTATGTGGATTTACACTGAAGGATCAGCAACGTCATTTATATATGTGATTTTTTTTTATATATTTTTGGAACATAACCCATACCGTCGCAAGCGTGTTTTTTTTAAAATTGAGAAAAAATGCAGTAAAACATTCATTTCATAATTCTATCTTTGATAGTGTTTACAGTTACTTATGTCAACCCATGCATTTAAAAGCGTTCTTATATTTTCTTTTTCATTTTTTTCTTTCTATTGACTCTTTTTTTCTAAAATTGATAAGTGAAGTTACTATATATGCAAATTTATCCTGAAATTAACAGAGAAGTCCCTGAATTCACCTGAAATTAACACTGAAGTTACTATGTATGCAAATTTTTACCCTGAAATTAACACTGAAGTTAATATATACACTCAACAAAATTCCTAATCAGTCACCTAAGTTTTATGAAATTATTACCTTTTACACAAGATTTGTATTCATGTAAAATTAATCAAATCCTCGTTCAATGTTTGATATATATTAACTGAAAATTTGGTAAAGATATTTAAATTATTTTTGAAGAAACAATGCATTATATTATAACACCCTCGATCCACAAAGTCACATACTTTTGCATTGACTTGTAAGGGGAATGACCTGGCTTAAGTGACAGTCAAGTGTTTTAAAAACCAATATGGTAATAAAGAAATGGCAAACATAAATAAATGACCTATAAAATCATTTCATTAGACATATAACATGTATGTAATGAGTTCCTTTCCGCGACTTTTGGTCTGCGAGTGCATGTTAAATCTTCAAATTTCAATAACGAGCACTCTTCTATGGGATTTCCATTGTGAGTCTGACATTTTGTAATTTTTGATTTTGGGGGTTCGCGACTTTAACATGTCCTAATTTCACTGGTAGTTATATGATTTTTCTGAAACTTTCAGGACCTTTTACTAAATAACTATGTTATTCAAAACAAGTAAAACCGAGAGGAAGATATTCCAAGAAAAGAAAATATTTTGTAAAACTGAGGTGACCGATAAGGAAGTTTGTTGAGTGTATATATGCGACAAAGTTATTTATAATAATATTATATGCAAATTCAACCTGAAATTAACAGTGAAGTTACTATAATGTGGATTTACATTGGAAGAGACGGTGACATCATTTATATGTTGATTTACGCTGAAAGAAACGGTGATGTCATTTATATACATGGATTTACGCTGAAAGAGACGGTGACGTCATTTATTACGTTGATTTACGCTGAAAGAGACGGTGACGTCATTTATATACGTTGATTTACGCTGAAAGAGACCGTGACATCATTTAGATACGTGGATTTACGCTGAAAGAGACCATGATGGTTTTTATTATATAACCTATAAATAGACGCGTTTTCATTGGCTAAAAAGTAATTTTTTAGAAAAAATATCTAGCGATATTGACCTGTTTTTTTGATATTGACCTGTTTTTTTGATATTGACCTGTTTTATATAATTGTTTTTTTGATATTGACCTGTTTTATATAATTGTAAATTGAGGGTTATATAATAAAACAGTTATGGACTTTTCAGCTGTTATACATGATGTTGATATGTACCAAAAAATCATTATTGACCTCGGCTATCGCCTCGGTCAATAATGATTTTTTTGGTGCATATCACATCATGTATAACAGCTGAAAAGTCCATAATTGTATAATATATACCAAATTAGTTCTGTTTAAATTGTACAAAACAAATGAACGGGACAGTCACTAATTTTTTTTAATGCTGCCTACAGATACACCGTATGATACGTATCTAGTAGAAGGTTGCAAGCCCTTGTTAAAGCAGAGGAAATTATTTTTAGTATTTATAGAAACAGGTTACACATTTTATATAACCATACCTAGAAGTTACTGGGCTCAACAAAAATTAAGAAAGGTTACATCTGAATCGGGGAGCAGTGCCCTAAATGTTTAATATGGTGAGAAGGTTGATTCCGATTTACTGCATCCGTGGCTTGGATGGTTTGAAACCTCGCCTCTCTCACTGCGAGTTGGAATAAATAAGAAAGCGTGTCCTTTCAGATGGGCAGAAGGTATACACTACTATTTCTACCCAGAAAAAAGTGGTGTGCCCCCACCATGGATGATATATATCATCATATATGGCCTAACATGTGCTAAAAATGATGTAAATCATTCAAACAACCAGCCAACCGATTTACTGAACCACCATGTTCATGTTGATGACCCTCATGTTACGGATGTTGCCAGCTATCCGTCAGATGACTCCCATCAGCCAACTCACATCTAAATCATTTCATGCTTAAATGTTATATTAATTGCATATATAAAATTATGTATTTATTAGGCATATATTTTTATTTGCTTTATATTATAAGCACAACAAATAGGCGTCAGGGTTGTTATTAGTAGCCAATTGCCGATCAAAATTATCGGTTAAAATGGTGTTATCATCAGTTATTTTTGCCTCAGCTTGTACTTGCAATATGTGACACTAACTTCCTTGATCCCTCATCAAATCGTTTGGAATTCAAAATGAATCCCTGTTGCCAGGGCTAAATCTAGTTTAACTACTTTGCTGTGAAATTAGGAACTTCAGTTTAATTTTTAGTTCATTTGCTCTTAGTACAAACATGTACCACTTCTATGGTGTAATCGGTAAACACGTCTACCCTTTTAGGGTAGAAGACCCAGGTTCAAATCCTGGTGGGAGTAAAAATTTGTTTGGAAAAAGAGCTGGATTAAGCATTTCTTTAAGTATTTCTAACTTTTAAATTTAATTCAACGTAATCAAATTCAATTTAAACAATCGAATATCATAAGTTACAGCATGTCTGGAAACGACCACGAGGGAAAGAAGCTATTACAAGACAATGGCCCATTTAGCAATAAAATCTTTCATGAGGCCCTCTTTTCTTCTTTGAAAGCCGTTTCCCTCTTTTGGATTTGCAATAATGAGCCTCTTATAAAATATTTTACCTAATATTGTAATGCATTGAATGCTCTTAGAAGACAGTGGCCCAGTTAGTAAAAGTATCTTCCCTGAGCCCCTCTTTTCAATTTATCATCTTTAAGACCCTATTATATTACCCTTTGGTCTTAAAATGAAAAACAATGTTATTTAGCTACAATAATAGGTCTTTTTTAAATATGTTTACCATATATTTACAAAAATCTTCCCTGAGGCCCTTTTTTGTCCATATACTTCTCTTTTTGCTATGACCTTTGCCCTTTAAATCTTGGTAGCCAAACAGAGACTAACGAGTTGTCGTTTTAGCGCAGGATGAAACCTAACATGTGATGTCGACCAGTTTTCAAGACGTTTACACATCCATAAGCTCTTCTAACTACATTCTTTTCTTTCACGACTGTTATTATATTTATAATCTCATTTTAACCGGGTATGTCTTTAATTGAAATGTTGAAAAATAATAGCTCCGTCGTTTCACTGGGCGCTTCTGAGAGCTGAGATCAATACCAAGAATGGAAGTTTATAACAATTATGTAAATATATATCCATTTTTAGATATCATACAGTAGCTTTTTTCAGGTTTAATCTTCATTATTGTGATCTTTATTTTTTCAAATTGACTACTGTTCGCATTTAGGCAAAATAAAAAAAAAGTTAAAAAAGAAAAAGAAAAAAATAGAGACAAAAAATGTGAAATACGGTATACAAAATGCAAAGTCTTATTATGAAGGACTAGTGCTAGGTAATGTGGAAAAAAACAATAATAAATGTATGAATTGAATTGAAACGAATGTTGTTTAACGGCTCATCAACACAGTATAGGTTATTTAGAGCTGCCCCAGAGAGAGGGGAAGGATACATAGGAATCCGGGAACCGTGCCCTACTTTTTATTATCAAATAGATTCCTATGGTTCTTTAACGTGCTCGGAGGATAGACCGATACGGTACTGCCCGGTTTACGTCCCCATCCGACGGAAGAGGCTAAGGGAAAGTGTCTTGGTCAAGAACACACCGACTAAACTCAGTGGCGCCACGGAGGATTGAACCCGGGGCCTCCAGTTACAAATCCGCCGCGCTACCGACTGCACAAGCCAGCACTAAAGAATTTTTTTTGTTTCAAAACCCAGTGTAAAACCCACATTGTTTATACATACAGACTTGCTTTACACAGATAATTTTAATGTTATAGTATCAAAAATAAACATTGTTTCATGCTACACTGATTTTTTCTCATATTTTGTTTTTGGAAAGAGAAAAAAACAATAACCCATACTGTGTAATAATCTGTATATAAATCCATTATCAAAGGACAATGTTTTAGGATAGTTTTAAAGGATTAATATACACAACTTCGAAAATTATTATTTTTTCTATAAAAAACAACAAGAAGGTTGATTAAGGAAGATCAAGATATAAGCAAGGGTATGTTATTTCTAATTAGTAAGCTAAGCTTTGCATGTCCCAGAATGAAAACATTAAGTTTATTTGCTACAGTTTGATACTGGAAAAATCAACTAAGTAAATTATCTCTGTACTCCAGTTCTACAGATAGCGAGGTATTGACTCCACATGGTTTCAAACTTATTCATTTTTAAGTTTTTATATGTGATTAGTTTCTCAACTTTGTACAAAGATATTATCTCTGTTTTAAAAAGGTTAAGCTGTGGAATTTGACGTTGCATCTTGTTTCGATAAATGTAAAGTTTTGCTTGCATGATGATTTTGCTCAAAACAGTATTAAATTTACTATTTCCAAATAAAAATATCTGTTTCTGTTAAAGTTACGAATGCTGTATTGCCATTTTCTGTAAGATAAGTTTGAAGTTTTGACCAGAATTCTTTTACTGTTCCACAGTTCCAAAACAGATGTTGGATAGTTTCAGGTGTATTTTTGCAAGAGCTGCAAATATAGTTATTAATAAAATTCATTTTAGATAAAAGGTAATTTGTTCCAAGTATCCTATGGTATTCTAAATTGAACCAAGGTAACTTAGGATCTTTTGTTATTTTACAAGGTAAGGCATATAATCTTTCAAATTCAAAGTTTGGAACACTAACTACTTCATTATTCCATTTACTTTATGCTTTGGGATATACATTATTTCTAATCATAATGTCATATATGTTTCGACAGCCTTTCTCATTTTGTAGAATTAAGGATAGTATTTGTGGACGAATAGGGTTTGGCTGTTACAGGCTAGATGCACAATATTCAGGTTTGCCAAATAATTCCTGACAGCAGTTATAATACCTTCATATTCAAGAAAATTGGACTGTATATTATATTGTTTATTCAATTCTATGTAAGAATAAAGATTTCCATTTTTGTTTAAAATGTCATTGATAAAAGTTATTCCTCCTGTAAACCATCTTTTGTAAAACACACTAGAGCCTCCGATTGAAATTTAAACATTTTAAAAATGTTTGATGCTTCTAGAAGCCCTTATAAAATAAATACATTTGATGTAATCATTGATCACATAGTAATAGTGTTAAATAAACTATTTACATATTGTTTATATTAAATATATGATATCTGGAATGTTTTCACTAGATGATATATGTATAAGATCTATATCTTGCAATAAACTAACCCTCATGTCAAAGGTGTACCCTAATGTCTGTGGATTGGAGAAAAAATATATACTTGCAGACCATATAAGAGTAATTTAACAATATATCAAGTACCATGGACGCCATCGACGTCAGTATGGACTTCATGAGTCATATCTTTCTTTGTTTAGAGTTTTATTAATTGATTTACTGATACAATATCAAGTTCATATATGCATGCAGCTGACATATCACTCTCGACTGACAAAACGGTAAACAATCACTCCCATAATATGATATAATCATAATTACAATGTCTCTTCTTCCTTTTCCTTCAATTCAACCGTAATATTAAAGTATACTCAGAGTATATTTGGAAAACTCAACAAATGCTTCCAAACTATCAGTCATTATATGGAACGAACTGTTTGGGACCGAACGAACTGTTTGGGGCCGAAACGTTTTGATTTCAACTACACATATTTGGGGATTTATTTTGTTAAAAAATATAATTTATCGGTCATAGCAATAAAATATCAAGAAATTAATAAAAATCACTCACAAATCTGCAAAATTTTCATCAATACAACATTATATAAAAGAGCACTATTTTGCGGAGAGCTACAAGCGAAAACCGAACCAAATTCATCATTTTGCTTCCAAAAACCATTGAGCGGCACCTAGTACTCTCCGAGCCACTATTACCGAGTACGGAAATTGGCGAAGAGTTCCGATTGGGTCATTTGGCATTCCCGCCGCTGACGGAAAAGGCCGAGCAATGTTCCGTACTGGGAAATATCTCCCTTGTACTGGGAAAATCTAAGAGCAAACGAGTAGATCTATATAGCTTTTCTATTCCCAGTATTTCATATACAAATCACAGACAAATAAACGACTCCGAGATCGTCCACACTTGCTTTACATTGTTAAAGTAAACGATTGGCTTCAATTCACAACGGTACTGGACGGTCGACTCCGAGATCGTCCACACTTGCTTTACGTTGTTAAAGTAAACGTTTGGCTTCAATTCACACCGGTACTGGACGGTCGACTCCGAGATCGTCCACACTTGGTTTACATTGTTAAAGTAAACGATTGGCTTCAATTCACAACGGTACTGGACGGTCGACTCCGAGATCGCCCACACTTGCTTTACATTGTTAAAGTAAACGATTGGCTTCAATTCGCAACGGTACTGGACGGTCGACTCCGAGATCGCCCACACTTGCTTTACATTGTTAAAGTAAACGATTGGCTTCAATTCACAACGGTACTGGACGGTCGACTCCGAGATCGCCCACACTTGCTTTACATTGTTAAAGTAAACGATTGGCTTCAATTCACAACGGTACTGGACGGTCGACTCCGAGATCGCCCACACTTGCTTTACATTGTTAAAGTAAACGATTGGCTTCAATTCACAACGGTACTGGACGGTCGACTCCGAGATCGTCCACACTTGCTTTACATTGTTAAAGTAAACGATTGGCTTCAATTCACAACGGTACTGGGCGGTCGACTCCGAGATCGCCCACACTTGCTTTACATTGTTAAAGTAAACGATTGGCTTCAATTCATAACGGTACTGGACGGTCGACTCCGAGATCGTCCACACTTGCTTTACATTGTTAAAGTAAACGATTGGCTTCAATTCACAACGGTACTGGACGGTCGACTCCGAGATCGCCCACACTTGCTTTACATTGTTAAAGTAAACGATTGGCTTCAATTCACAACGGTACTGGACGGTCGACTCCGAGATCGCCCACACTTGCTTAACATTGTTAAAGTAAACGATTGGCTTCATTTCACAACGGTACTGGACGGTCGACTCCGAGATCGCCCACACTTGCTTTACATTGTTAAAGTAAACGAATGGCTTCAATTCACAACGGTACTGGACGGTCGACTCCGAGATCGCCCACACTTGCTTTACATTGTTAAAGTAAACGAATGGCTTCAATTCACAACGGTACTGGAAGGTCGACTCCGAGATCGCCTACACTTGCTTTACATTGTTAAAGTAAACGATTGCACTTAATTCACAACGGTACTGGACGGTCGACTCCGAGATCGCCCACAGTTGCTTTACATTGTTAAAGTAAACGATTGGCTTCAATTCACAACGGTACTGGACGGTCGACTCCTAGATCGTCCACACTTCCTTTACATTGTTAAAGTAAACGATTGGCTTCAATTCACAACGGTACTGGGCGGTCGACTCCGAGATCGCCCACACTTGCTTTACATTGGTAAAGTAAACGATTGGCTTCAATTCATAACGGTACTGGATGGTCGACTCCGAGATCGTCCACACTTGCTTTACATTGTTAAAGTAAACGATTGGCTTCAATTCACAACGGTCCTGGACGGTCGACTCCGAGATCGTCCACACTTGCTTTACATTGTTAAAGTAAACGACTGGCTTCAATTCACAACGGTACTGGACGGTCGACTCCGAGATCGCCCATACTTGCTTTACATTGTTAAAGTAAACGATTGGCTTCAATTCACAACGGTACTGGACGGTCGACTCCGAGATCGCCACACTTGCTTTACATTGTTAAAGTAAACGACTGGCTTCAATTCACAACGGTACTGGACGGTCGACTCCGAGATCGCCCACACTTGCTTTACATTGTTAAAGTAAACGATTGGCTTCAATTCACAACGGTACTGGACGGTCGACTCCGAGATCGCCCACACTTGCTTTACATTGTTAAAGTAAACGATTGGCTTCAATTCACAACGGTACCGGACGGTCGACTCCGAGATCGTCCACACTTGCTTTACATTGTTAAAGTAAACAATTGGCTTCAATTCACAACGGTACTGGACGGTCGACTCCGAGATCGCCCACACTTGCTTTACATCGTTAAAGTAAACGATTGGCTTCAATTCACAACGGTACTGGACGGTCGACTCCGAGATCGCCCACACTTGCTTTACATTGTTAAAGTAAACGATTGCACTTAATTCACAACGGTACTGGACGGTCGACTCCGAGATCGCCCACACTTGCTTTACATTGTTAAAGTAAACGATTGGCTTCAATTCACAACGGTACTGGACGGTCGACTCCGAGATCGTCCACACTTGCTTTACATTGTTAAAGTAAACGATTGGCTTCAATTCACAACGGTACTGGGCGGTCGACTCCGAGATCGCCCACACTTGCTTTACATTGTTAAAGTAAACGATTGGCTTCAATTCATAACGGTACTGGACGGTCGACTCCGATATCGTCCACACTTGCTTTACATTGTTAAAGTAAACGATTGGCTTCAATTCACAACGGTACTGGACGGTCGACTCCGAGATCGCCCACACTTGCTTTACATTGTTAAAGTAAACGATTGGCTTCAATTCACAACGGTACTGGACGGTCGACTCCGAGATCGCCCACACTTGCTTAACATTGTTAAAGTAAACGATTGGCTTCATTTCACAACGGTACTGGAAGGTCGACTCCGAGATCGCCCACACTTGCTTTACATTGTTAAAGTAAACGAATGGCTTCAATTCACAACGGTACTGGACGGTCGACTCCGAGATCGCCCACACTTGCTTTACATTGTTAAAGTAAACGAATGGCTTCAATTCACAACGGTACTTGAAGGTCGACTCCGAGATCGCCTACACTTGCTTTACATTGTTAAAGTAAACGATTGCACTTAATTCACAACGGTACTGGACGGTCGACTCCGAGATCGCCCACAGTTGCTTTACATTGTTAAAGTAAACGATTGGCTTCAATTCACAACGGTACTGGACGGTCGACTCCTAGATCGTCCACACTTCCTTTACATTGTTAAAGTAAACGATTGGCTTCAATTCACAACGGTACTGGGCGGTCGACTCCGAGATCGCCCACACTTGCTTTACATTGTTAAAGTAAACGATTGGCTTCAATTCATAACGGTACTGGATGGTCGACTCCGAGATCGTCCACACTTGCTTTACCCTGTTAAAGTAAACGATTGGCTTCAATTCACAACGGTCCTGGACGGTCGACTCCGAGATCGTCCACACTTGCTTTACATTGTTAAAGTAAACGACTGGCTTCAATTCACAACGGTACTGGACGGTCGACTCCGAGATCGCCCATACTTGCTTTACATTGTTAAAGTAAACGATTGGCTTCAATTCACAACGGTACTGGACGGTCGACTCCGAGATCGCCACACTTGCTTTACATTGTTAAAGTAAACGACTGGCTTCAATTCACAACGGTACTGGACGGTCGACTCCGAGATCGCCCACACTTGCTTTACATTGTTAAAGTAAACGATTGGCTTCAATTCACAACGGTACTGGACGGTCGACTCCGAGATCGCCCACACTTGCTTTACATTGTTAAAGTAACGATTGGCTTCAATTCACAACGGTACTGGACGGTCGACTCCGAGATCGTCCACACTTGCTTTACATTGTTAAAGTAAACGATTGGCTTCAATTCACAACGGTACTGGACGGTCGACTCCGAGATCGCCCACACTTGCTTTACATCGTTAAAGTAAACGATTGGCTTCAATTCACAACGGTACTGGACGGTCGACTCCGAGATCGCCCACACTTGCTTTACATTGTTAAAGTAAACGAATGGCTTCAATTCACAACGGTACTGGACGGTCGTCTCCGAGATCGCCCACACTTGCTTTACATTGTTAAAGTAAACGATTGGCCTCAATTCACAACGGTACTGGACGGTCGACTCCGAGATCGCCCACACTTGCTTTACATTGTTAAAGTAAACGATTGGCTTCAATTCACAACGGTACTGGACGGTCGACTCCGAGATCGCCCACACTCGCTTTACATTGTTAAAGTAAACGATTGGCTTCAATTCACAACCGTCAACGGTACTGGACGGTCGACTCCGAGATCATCCACACTTGCTTTACATTGTTAAAGTAAACAATTGGCTTCAATTCACAACGGTACTGGACGGTCGACTCTGAGATCGCCCACACTTGCTTTACATTGTTAAAGTAAACGATTGGCTTCAATTCACAACGGTACTAGACGGTCGACTCCGAGATCGCCCACATTTGCATTACATTGTTAAAATAAACGAATGGCTTCAATTCACAACGGTACTGGACGGTCGACTCCGAGATCGCCCACACTTGCTTTACATCGTTAAAGTAAACGATTGGCTTCAATTCACAACGGTACTGGACGGTCGACTCCGAGATCGCCCACACTTGCTTTACATTGTTAGAGTAAACGAATGGCTTCAATTCACAACGGTACTGGACGGTCGTCTCCGAGATCGCCCACACTTGCTTTACATTGTTAAAGTAAACGATTGGCCTCAATTCACAACGGTACTGGACGGTCGACTCCGAGATCGCCCACACTTGCTTTACATTGTTAAAGTAAACGATTGGCTTCAATTCACAACGGTACTGGACGGTCGACTCCGAGATCGCCCACACTCGCTTTACATTGTTAAAGTAAACGATTGGCTTCAATTCACAACCGTCAACGGTACTGGACGGTCGACTCCGAGATCATCCACACTTGCTTTACATTGTTAAAGTAAACAATTGGCTTCAATTCACAACGGTACTGGACGGTCGACTCTGAGATCGCCCACACTTGCTTTACATTGTTAAAGTAAACGATTGGCTTCAATTCACAACGGTACTAGACGGTCGACTCCGAGATCGCCCACATTTGCATTACATTGTTAAAATAAACGAATGGCTTCAATTCACCACGGTACTGGACGGTCGACTCCGAGATCGGCCACACTTGCTTTACATTGTTAAAGTAAACGATTGGCTTCAATTCACAACGGTACTGGACGGTCGACTCCGAGATCGCCCACACTTGCTGTACATTGTTAAAGTAAACGATTGGCTTCAATTTACAACGGTACTGGACGGTCGACTCCGAGATCGTCCAAACTTGCTTTACATTGTTAAAGTAAACGATTGGCTTCAATTCACAACGGTACTGGACGGTCGACTCCGAGATCGCCCACACGTGCTTTACATTGTTAAAGTAAAAATTTGGCTTTAATTCACAACGTACTGGACGGTCGATTCCGAGATCGCCCACACTTGCTTTACATTGTTAAAGTAAACGATTGGCTTCAATTCACAACGCTACTGGACGGTCGACTCCGAGACCGCCCACACTTGCTTTTCATTGTTAAAGTAAACGAATGGCTTCAATTAACAACGGTACTGGACGGTCGACTCCGAGATCGCCCACACTTGCTTTACATTGTTAAAGTAAATGAATGGCTTCAATTCACAACGGTACTGGACGGTCGACTCCGAGATCGCCCACACTTGCTTTACATTGTTAAAGTAAACGATTGGCCTCAATTCACAACGGTACTGGTCGGTCGACTCCGAGATCGCCCACACTTGCTTTACATTGTTAAAGTAAACGATTGGCCTCAATTCACAACGGTACTGGACGGTCGACTCCGAGATCGCCCACACTTGCTTTACATTGTTAAAGTAAACGATTGGCTTCAATTCACAACGGTACTGGACGGTCGACTCCGAGATCGCCCACACTTGCTTTACATTGTTAATGTAAACGATTGGCTTCAATTCACAACGGTACTGGACGGTCGACTCCGAGATCGTCCACACTTGCTTTACATTGTTAAAGTAAACGATTGGCTTCAATTCACAACGGTACTGGACGGTCGACTCCGAGATCGCCCACACTTGCTTTACATTGTTAAAGTAAACGATTGGCTTCAATTCACAACGGTACTGAACGGTCGACTCCGAGATCGCCCACACTTGCTTTACATTGTTAAAGTATACGATTGGCTTCAATTCACAACGGTACTGGACGGTCGACTCCGAGATCGCCCACACTTGCTTTACATTGTTAAAGTAAATGATTGGCTTCAATTCACAACGGTACTGGACCGACTCCAAGATCGCCCACACTTGCTTTACATTGTTAAAGTAAACGATTGGCTTCAGTTCACAACGGTACTGGACGGTCGACTCCGAGATCGCTCACACTTGCTTTACATTGTTAAAGTAAACGATTGGCTTCAATTCACAACGGTACTGGACGGTCGACTCCGAGATCGCCGAAACTTGCTTTACATTGTTAAAGTAAACGATTGGCTTCAATTCACAACGGTACTGGACGGTCGACTCCGAGATCGCCCACACTTGCTTACATTGTTAAAGTAAACGATTGGCTTCAATTCACAACGGTACTGGACGGTCGACTCCGAGATCGTCCACACTTGCTTTACATTATTATAGTAAACGATTGGCTTCAATTCACCAGGGTACTGGACGGTCGACTCCGAGACCACACTTGCTTTACATTGTTAAATTAAACGATTGGCTTCAATTCACCAGTGTGGATTTTGATTTTACAACAGGAAACTCTTCAGAATTGTATAATATTGTATGTATATAACCATGTGTGTGTGTTTCATGTTTCTTCATTTGATGGCCTCAAGGGAGAACAATTGTTGTAAATTGATTGAGTTACCATCATTAAATAAAGCATTTATTATTATTATTATTATTATTCCTAGATCGCCCACACTTTCCATCCCTATTCCTTATTGACTTCAATTCACCAGGGTACTGGACATTCGACTCCGAGATCGTCCACACTTACCATCCCTATTTGTTATTGGCTTCAGTTCACCAGGGTACTGGACGATCGACTGCCTTAATGGCTTCAATTCACCAGGGTACTGGACGATCGACTCCGAGATCGCCAACATTTACCATCCCTATTCGTTATTGACTTCAACATACCAGGGTACTGGACGATTGCCCACACTTACCATCCCTATTCCTTATTGGCTTCAATTCCCCCAGGGTACTGGACGATCGACTCCGAGATCGCCCACACGTGTCATTCCTATTAGGGATTGGTTTCAATTCATCAGGGTACTGAACAATCGACTCCGAAAACGCCCACACTTGCCATCCCTATTCGTTACTGGCTTCGATTCGCCAGGGTACTGGACGATCGACTGCTGTCTGGCTTCAATACACCAGGGTACTAGACGATCTATTCCGAGATCACCCACATTTGCAATCCCACTTTGCGGTTGACCACAATTTACCCGTGGACTTACATATTTATATACATATTTGGCGTTTTACAACATGATGCTTTTTTAATATAGGATACTAGGTAAGTACATACTGAAAAGAAAAAGAAACGCATAACGCTATATATTTTATGTTTAATATACTTCGGCTAATCGAATGGTACAGGGCGACATAAGGCCTGTACTTTGGGAAAGAAGGTTTAAACAGCACCGAAC
>JAWPHD010020447.1:0-31758 GCA_037043455.1 Cyrtodaria siliqua | reverse complement strand
GTTTTAACAAAAGTTGAGCATTATAACATTCTTTTTTATCTTTTTTTTGCAAAAGAAAAAGTTGGGATACTGTCCATATATGTTCGCTTTTTAAAGTAAAAAGACGAATGAGGATGACTGACGTGGCACAGTCGGTAGCGCTGCGTATTTGTAATCGGAGGTCCCGGGTTCAATCCTCAGTGATGCCACTGAGTTTCGTCGGTGTGTTCTTGGGCATGACACTTTCCCTTAGCCTCGTCCGTCGGATGGGGACGTAACCGGGCGGTCCTGTGTATCGGTCTATCCTCCGAGCACGTTAAAGAACCATAGGAATCTATTCGATAATAAGAGTAGGGCACGGTTCCCGGATTCTTATGTATCCTTCCCCTCTCTCTGGGGCGGCTGTAAATAACATATACTGTGTTGATGAGCCGTTAAACAACATTCAATTCAATTCAGTTTTCAAAGATATATATATACATATATATAGGTAATCGAAAATTAATCTTTGTTTTTCAATAAATGTAATGTTATGAATAAAATGGTGAAAATGTTCAGTGACTCTATTTTCTTCTTTTTAGTGACATTTTGGAGTTAGAAATATATGTCATCTTCAAAGACGTCTAGTAAAGTGTGATGACCTACCTTTTTTGATAATTGTGTATCTAAATGATACCAAAGAAACTTTAAGTATCAATGCAGTACAAATCTCAGTACTACGTCCTTTCCAACCCAACCCCACAATTGAAAAACAAAACAATCATATTTTTAAATGAAAAGGATAAATTTTACTCTGAGCTTCACATATATATTTTGTTGACATCAAAAATGACCACAAATGACGTAAAAAATATGAAGAAAAAAACAAGCTTAACATTTGATATGTTACCATCTTAAATCCTACATTATATCCATATCTATTAGAATGTAAAACATAAAACAATCCTGTTGTCAAATATACCTATGTTTTTTTTTTCTTTCTTTAACTTGAAAATTTCAAAACTTGCCAAGCCAACATCCTTCAGTTTATTATTGAAGCTGGATAAATCCCCGTTTAGGCTGTGCCTTTTTCATATTATCCAACAATTTAAAACCATTTTTGGATAACAATTCTAAAAAAATGTATTTTTCAAATGTTTCATGCAGCGGAATTTTTCATTGAGAAATGACCCATCAAAAACAGCTTTCGCACATGCAATTTTATTTCTCAACCGATTTTGAAAAGTAAGGTATTTTTTATTTACCACTGAAAATGTCTGTTTCATTGATATACAATTTATTTAGGTACGATATGTATTTTGTCTGTATAAGTCCAAAAAACCGTTGGCTGAAACAAGCGCCCCAAACAATACATATGATATAAAGGATGGCATCGTAGCTCTACAGTATGGTAGGTACAAACCATATGGGCTATGATTCTCGCAGCTAAAAGGTAGTATAACTTATTTCTTTATATCATAAAGGAAGTATTTGACTTACAACAGCAGTAGGCCTACAACCGGGTTTGGAATGTGATATCGGGATCGTGTCGTCTGTTCCTGATCGGGGTCTCTGAACGCGTTATTGTCTTGTATAATTCTTGTCGACGGTGGTCTCTGTGCGGCGATGTGTGTTCCAGAATCGTTTTTGTTCGGAGTTCTCTCGAATCTTCTCCGATTTACGTACATGATGGCAGTGAATATGACAACCAAGCACAAAGATATCAAACCAGAGTAAAATGTTTGCCCAGTCAGACCCAAGAGAAACTCAGTAAATCGTGTCATTTTACCCGTAAACCCAAATGACCGGATTGTACTATTTCCTTTCCTCGTCTGGTTTATTAATTTAAATTGTTCAAGTCAAGCAACGTAAGAATCTTTGCTTATGGTAGGCCTACAATACGTTCGTCAACAACACGAAGTCAAGCACTCAGACATTTGAAATTCCGTCTTCTAAAACGTGTTGTTGTTCGTTTGACGTAGCTTAAACGTTATGACGTCATCAACGGACATTACATAGACTGGATCTTACTTAATAAGTGCCTATTTCATACTGAGATCGTTGTTGAATTGATTAACATAGTTGAATCAACTTATATGCAATTTTATCCAACGACTTTTTAAATCCAGTATACTAGCACGAATGGGAGATTCTGTTTATCATGTACGGCTATTAAAAAACTGCCGCGTAACGTAAGCTGCCTAATTAATAGAATATAATAGTGTTTAGTGTTTTTCACTTCATAGCCTGTAACTAATACGTAGAATATTAAGCAAATAATGTAGTGGTCCATATGCAAGTTTATGGACTGGGCAGTCAGACCTAGCTTCGCATTTATGCGCACAATATGACCTATTTATGTGTCGGCGTGCCGTAAAACACCATTCATTCATTCCCAGCTTCGCTTCGGTCCATATAGTATTCTAGGTCTGACTGCCCATTCCATAAACTTGCATATGGTTCGAAGCACCATACCTATATCTGGGAATTATTCAATAAAGTTAAGTCCAGACACTTGTTTCAGAAATGCATTTTTGTGTTTTTGATAAATCCTACATTAAAGAATTTGCGGTGATGGCATCATGCGGATTCATAATCTACAAGTCATGGCCAACATTTTGGAACTGTGATTCACTAATGTATATATATATTTATGTCCTGTTTGCAACACTATACCATACCGTGTTATTGCAATGGTACGCACGCTTAGAAAACACTGGAACAGTAGACTTCCAGCAGTTACGTTACACGTATGGTACATTAATCATCTATCACCGCTGTTCAAGGTCATTCAACATACCGGTAGTAGACACCCTGATTTTATTCAGCACAAAGGAACAATATGCCTACATCAACCATCAGTTTCTAAGGAAGTGTATTTATCCTTGCACGTCATTCTATCCTCTAACTATACTCTCTTTTGCATCGGTCATACAATGCTATTACTATGTAATATTGTAACATGTTTTTGAGGGGTGAGGGGTGTGGGTGGGAGCGGGGTGTAGAATAAAGCGATATTCGACTTAAGACTTATGGGTGTACACATACCTTTGGGCATTTGGGCATTTCTTTTACAGATAAAGATGGAACAAAAATTACATTTTTATGGTTGCTGATATCCGCCATGTCGTCTTTTCGTTATGACGACTGAACGAAAAGACGACAGGACGAAAAGACGACAAATGCAGCGAGAAAAGACGGCAGAACGAAAAGACGGCAGAACGACAGAAAGGAAAGACGAGATTTCACGGACGAAAAGACGACAGAACGCCACATGAAAAGACGACACTTCAGCCGCGAAAACCATTATTGAATATTTACTTGAACAAATAGATTATTTGACGGAATTTAATAGCGTACAAAACATTGTAGTACCGATTCGTGGGATTGAACCCAACTAAAATTACACTCCCGGGTCGACGTCGCTATATACTGATCTAAGCGGGCCATATGTACTATAGGTGTAACACACCCATTGATTGTTGCATTGAGTTGTGTGTGAATTAAAATTTAAATGCCATGTTGTCATTCATATCTGGGCCCAAATTAAAAATGAATAACTTACATTCTCATCACAAATGACACATATGCTGCCAAAAAATCCACAGAAAAATGGGGGTCATGTATCATCTAAGAAAGAACTTGTCTCATGAATGAATGGTCCCTTTAAAAACATAAACACTGAGATGTCATAATATTGTATTCATACACTCATTTCCATAAAAGCAAAATAAATTAAAAACTCACAATTTTAACATGGCAGTGCTTGAAAAATGTAACAAATAGATCAACAATGTGATATCAACCAAAAGTAGCACTTTAAATTAGTGAAAATGCCTTTTTTTACAAAAAGAAATGAGAATTATTTATTGACGCCATTATGCGATACCCCAGGCCGACACTTCCTGTGTTGCAATGGGTGTGTTACACCTATAGGACTCACACCACTATTATCTCCCTTGAATACTCGTGCCCTACAGATGAAGGAGGTAGATAAAAAAAAAAAAGTTCGCTTTTGTTGATATAAGATTTCTAGCTAATTCTGCCTCATTTAACACATCATGGGTCTAATCACCACGGGGTTGTATTTTTGTCTAAATTTTGATAGGTGTCACGCAAACATGAAATTAAAAAAAGTTCGATCTGGTAAATATTTGTTAAATGTGTTTTAAATTGCAGATATTGGATCAATGAAAAATTAAAGCATAAATACATGTTGCAAAATCTTTTTTATCTCTATGCCACGAACAAAAACATTACAATGGGACCCTATGGAAAATTAATTGTGGTGTGAGACGTATAGCCGGCGAGATGTACTATGACTTACTATTTCGAATATCTAATGCCGTAATGATTTCGGTGGAATATATATATTTCAAAACACATGACAGCGCCTATGATTTTCTTCGTATTCTTGATGTTAAACATGCCATTTAGCGCATTTCTTTGAATTTATCGTGCAGTACACAGCAATAACACACGAACACTTTATCTTTATTCGGATCCATGTGTTTTATATGGATTTTGGTCTGTTCAGTTCACTGTGAAGTGCATATGAAACGCGCGCTTTCTTTTTTTGAATTTAGTCAATCTTCTCATGAATATTGATTAGAGGAAAGGTCGATCTACAAGGCTGTGTTGTCAGATGCTATGGCGGAGAGTAATAAAGCGTATTTAAAATATGAAAAGTAGTTAGAAAGAAAAGTCTTTTCGCGCTGCATTTGTCAACTTTTCATCCTGTCGTCTTTTTGTTCTGTCGTCTTTTCGGGGCGAAATAAGGAAAAGACGACAAATGTCAGAAATCAGCAACCAGATATTTTAGATACACTTTCTTCTATAAATGTTTCCAAAATATAACAATATTGAGAAGGAAAAAAGGGGGAAATGTTGTTTACCAAAAACAATTTTATAGTTTGTTTTTGTTTGAAACAATAGGTTATTTTGCTAGAGGAAGAGGCCGAATATCGGATTCTGTTTGAAGGAAAAAAAGCCATGCATTGGTAAGTATTAGGTCGTGAATCTTTACCTTCAGAATGCCCCACCTGTTTCTCATTGCTGTCTGTGAGGTATGTCCTTCTGACCCGTCCGTCTCTCTAAGACAGGCGGAGCAATTTATCCACCCGATCGTCCGAATGTGTAGCGATGAGCATGTGTGAAGCATTGAAACTAATGTACCCTAGCGATGCGAACTAGACCGGGTACCTTGCTTGTAACGATGTCCCCGTCATAGTCTTAAATAACCCCGACTGCTGCGCTTTGACTTCTGGTGTCTGCTTGTGTGAGGTGTCAAACCCACACTTGGCAAACAACAACCAGAAGATCAGATAAACTTAAAATATATCAAGAGGTTGATGAGCGAAACAATACAAGGGTAATCGGAAGATTCAGTATTACTGTAAACTGCTTTCAGAACCATGCCTCCATCAAAAAAGATTCAGCGGACCTTTGTGACACCTTTCTCCTCACAACAGTGCCAACGTTCCTCACAGACGAATTTAATGTCAGCATCAGCGACACCAGCTAATGGCAGACGAATTCCAGATTGCACGTGGTCTCCTCTGAAATTGGGTAGGGCTGATAAGATAACGCCGAGGACAAAGAGAAAGATCAAGGAAAGGTCGGTATCACAATAAGCACGCGTACGTATGATTATATATGTACTGAACAAAACATGTTAGCACGACTTTTTAGGGGCATAGATTAAAAATATGAACAGTGATATAAATGTTAGACTTTTAGAATTGTTTGCTGTTTTATTATTTTCTAAGTGAAGTTTCAGAATTACCCCCCATGTAATAAAAAAATACACTTTCGTTATACAGTTATACAAACGTCTTGCTTTGGAAAAAAAAAAAACATTTGGCATTGACAAGAATTATCCATTCTGTCCTTGTTTGAAAATCTTTAAAATGTGTTCACAAAACATTGTAATTGTCAAACAAAATCATTCCAAATTTCTTAATTTTTAATTACCTTCATTTTCATTGAAATGAACCGATTTTCGATAACCTATTTATAAAAGTATGTTCCCAAAATATTTGATTTTATTTGTATCATCGACTTTCTTTAAAATATACTCTATGCTTTCACGGCTTACCTCTTTGTCTATTTCTTCACTAAAGTTGATCGACGAGGAAGCCGACACAATTTTCATTCGTACAGATCCCTTGTATAACACTGCTTCCATAGTTCAAAGCTACACACAACATGTTCTCCGACCCCATATTGACAAGGAGTCTGATCACGACAGGCATTTTCTAAAACTACTATATATTGATAAAGGTATTGATTTCATTGACATGCCTAGTATTTTTCGGGATACTCATGTAGTTGATTCTATCCCAAAATGTTTGAAAAATTCCGAAAGTCCTGTAATTTGTTATAAGTATAAAAAGCCTATTAGAAATATTATTTTCAATTACAACAAAATAGTTTCTGACCTTGATATAGTACATAATACTCCTAAGGAATGTGAATGCAACACATCAAAATGTTGCTATGCTCCAGCAGGTCATGTCATCACTGGTAATTTTGATATTGTGGATAAACGTATTCGGCATTTGTTTTCGAAAGGTCCTAAATATAGATTACCTTCAACTATTGATTTTAATGCCTGTCGTGCCCAGATCGCCCACTCCATTGAAGATTTTAGTATAAAATGGTGTTGTAGAGAACATGCGGACCCAAACTCGCTTTCTACTTGGAAAAAGTCAATTCTTAAAATTATAGATACACGTATTAACTTTTATAATGCTAACCCCTCTTTACTACCTCCGAGACCTAGGTTTTCCTTTCGTAATCTAAAATCGGGAATTCAGGAATTTCATAATAAGTTTGTTTCAGTTCCTGCAGATAAAGCAGCTAATAATGTAATTATTGTTTGACGCCTACATTACGTCAATGTTTTATCTCTGGAACTCGGCAGCACCAATTCGTATACTCCAGTTAATTCTACTGAGGATGATGTTGTTTCCGCACATATCACTCGGTGCACTACTTTCAAGGCTGGTGTAAACGATAAGCAAAATAAACTGCCTACCATGTACTGGATTCCTAAATTACATAAAAATCCGTATAAGGCTCGCTTTATTTCTAATTCTAGTGCCTGCACCACAACAAACATCTCCAAACTTTTAACTTCTTGTCTTACTGCCGTTAAAGATCACGTTAAACTATATTGTGATAAAACTTATGAAAACTCTGGGATTAATTTATTTTGGTCTATAAAACATTCAGGAGACGTTCTTGATAAAGTTTTCAATAAAGGTCAAGTTTCATCAATAAGTACTTATGACTTCTCTACACTATATACAACCTTACCACATCATCTTATTAAAGACAAGCTAATTTCTCTTATTCAAAAAACATTCGCTAGAGAAAATACTACATTTTTGGCATGTAATAATATTAAAGCGTTTTTCACTAACGGCAGTTTAGACAATTATACTATGTGGACTTGCTATGAAGTTTGTGAAGCACTCATCTTCCTATTAGATAATATTTTCGTCAGGTATGGTACCACCGTTTATAGACAAATTGTTGGTATCCCTATGGGTACGAACTGTGCACCACTTGTCGCAGATTTGTTTTTATTTTGCTATGAAAGGGATTTCATGTTGAGTCTTTCACCAGATACCCAGGCAATTGTTATTGAAGCTTTTAATGACACCTCTCGGTATCTGGATGACATACAGAACATTGACAACCCTTTCTTTCCAACTATGGTTCATAATATTTATCCTAAAGAACTTCAGCTTAATAAAGCTAATGTATCTGATAATAACGCTTCTTTTCTTGATTTAGATCTCTCGATTGAAAATGGTGAAATAATTAGCAAAATCTATGACAAGAGAGATGATTTTAATTTTGACATTGTTAATTACCCCCACTTGGATGGGGATGTTCCCCGAGCAACTTCTTATGGGGTGTATGTGTCTCAACTTATTCGTTTTTCAAGAGCTTGTACTCGAGTTGAGGACTTTAATATTCGTAATCTTTGTATAACTAAAAAGTTACTCAATCAGGGTTACCGTTACCATAAACTTCGTAAAACCTTTGCAAAATTTTATTATCGTAACCCTGATCTTCTTTCCAAATATAAAAGTAATTTAAGGACTCTTCTGCGACAAGGACTATCACAACCTGACTTCTATGGTGATGTGATTTATAAACTTCGTAAGATTCATGGTCATGATCACTTTCATACTATCTTTGTTAAACTTGTTAAAAAGTTTATCAAAAGAGGTTATGACCCTATCATTTTGCAACGTACTGCATGCTTGGTGGTGGACCCTTTTACAGTTCGGCACTATGTTTTCCTCTTTAATTGTACGATGACCGGACAGGCTATGGACCCTATGATGACGCCTACCTGGGACGGTGGCGTTTGATGTTTGTCTATATAATCTTTCCTGTCGTGCCCTTAATGGTTTATTCTCTTGTTGCTCTGGCTTCTGCCAAGTCATTGAGTACCTTCATTGTGGCTTTCTAGGCTATTGTTTTTTTGTATTATATTTACACGAGCATATTTGTGTTTTACTTATATTGCCTATTGATGCTGCCTTGTTGGTTAGAGATTTAATCATGGCGGGGATTTCTTTATTTACACTGTCCTGTTTTAATGGGTTGACAGTAGGGTAAGTGTGAGGTTTGGTGCACCCTAGAACCGGTTTAAACCCCCAGTGGCCTACTTTGCCACTGACCGTTCCAAGGCGGTAGCCCTATTGTCAACCCTTTTGTGTTTGTGATGTCGTTTGCATTTTTTATTACTTTTGCCTTTTCGTTTGTCTGTTTGCGTGTTTGTTTTTGTGTTTTGTGGTTGACTGTCGTCCTTGAATGCTGCTTTCCCTGTCCGATATTTTTATCCTTCTTTGTAGCATTATTAATTGTCATCTATGTCACTTTATCATTGACGGCGAACATACACAGCTTTGTATCACGTCTATGGAATAATCAATTGACATGTATTGTATGTGCTAAATTTATTTTATTCAGTATATATATGTTATACTTCGAACAAGCATTATAATATTACAAATGGCAATGACTAACTTGAATGAAGATAGGGTTATGGTTTTTGCACGTTGCACTTCCTCTCCTTGCCCTCTACCAGTATGTGAAGTTTATCTTATTTGAATGAAGAGCGTTTATGATTCTTGCGGATTCATTTCCTCTCGTTGCTTTTTATTCATTGTGTGAAGTTTCATTCCAGTCCCAGTAATAGTTTTCAGTTTTATATATACGTACATTGGTAATAACCAGACTAGTATTTAGTCGTAAAGCAACTAACTGTTCCTTCCTAAATTGTTAGCAAACAAAATAGTTGTATTTCAGCATAAACTAACCACCCACATCCAAAGTCGCAAACAGTATTAGCAATCGGGTCAACTAAACGTATGTTTGCCTAATAACTGCTGACATTGCATGTATGAGATGAACATGCTGTCACTTTCAAGGTTACATACATGCCTAACGGCCAACATTATGTTTAGATAAAGCAAGGCTTTTGGGGTAAAAAACACACTATTATAAATGTTTTATTACAGTAGACCATTTGGTCCATGAATATACAATATTACAAACAATTTTCAAATACAGAAGTCGATGACAATACTAACTACAATTTTCTTAGTTAATATAGCGTGCTAAATCACTTTCATTATATTATTTTCAATATGATATACATTTTTTTTATCAAAAGCATTTACCTAATATTGAGAAATAATCAGCATCAACATAAATTCTTTACCTAGTAGTATGCTTTTCTGATAACAACACTTCTATAAGTCTAGGAACATTTGGTCTCTACCAATATTACGTTTTGTTCTTAGTTCTTTATAAATATAAAGTGGTATTCGTCTGAATAGGTATATTTAGTGGCTTATGTCAACGACCTACCCGACGATTATAGGTCAACGACCCGCTTCTGTTTGCACCCTATGGTAGGACATTCTCAATCTTGACAATGCCACTTGAGATTTGCTTATTTGAACACTTTCTAGATATGATTAATGACAAAAAAGTGAATACGTTTCAGCTCTCGAGGAGTCATGTATACGCGTTTTGAATAAATGTGTCACATTCTTTGTTTAAAACTTGATATGAACATACTCATGTTTCCAACTCCTTCGAATATCCACACGTAATTAAACCACATGCTTTCTAACAAATAGTGTACTGCTGATGCCCAGATTTTCTTATTCGGCCTCACTCCAATGTCACAAAGCAGGTTTTAACCAGGTTCTAGGGTGCACCAAACGTCGCTCTTACCCTATTGTCATCCCAATAAAACAGGACAGTGTAAATAAAGATATTCCATCTAATGTAGGTTATAATGCTAGGTAAGAATCTGTGACGAGTATCCGATTCCGATAGCAAATTTCAACCCGGTGTAACGGTAGAAGTGTTGTGGTCGGAAAGGAGCCTCTGCCGAATTATATCGAGAGTTGTAATTTCCTGTCTGACCGGATACCCATGACGGATTCTTTTTCTTCCATACATAAATTTGACATTTGGATTGAAAACCTTTTTTTTCGCGAAATATGAAATCGTGTAATCTGAATAGCAAGAACGGGTTAGTTTTATCCTAAATGTGCGTGCTTTTTATCTGTACTCTTGGTTAAGAAAATATGTGTAAAATGTGAATATCCTCAAAAAATGTCTTTGTTCTGTAGATTTCCTTTAAATTAATGTTTTAGTTGATGTGTTATTGTTGTCACACGTCAACCTTGTTGTCAACTAAACCCAGCTACATTTCCTGTTCGACTGTTATATCTAGTTTTTATATATAAATATAACTATTTAACAACCTCGTCTGTGTCATCTCACGTCCTGATGCTTGTCTATTTTGTTTACATTTTATGCTGACTGACTTTGCGCAGCCTTAATTATGTGTTTTTTTCTGCATGTCTCAGAGAACGTCAAAAACAAATTCAACAATGTGACAATTTTATATAAATACTGAAAAGTGGGTTCCTTGAAAGCAACAAACACAAACAAGATAGTTTGTTTGTTTGTATGGTGTTTTAGGTCATGTTCAACACAAGTAAGGTTATATATGACCGAATTTTTTGTGTTGGAGGCCGACCACCCACATTTTCTGGGTAGAACCAGTACTGTAAACCTCTCGCCATCCGTAAAAATCGACACTTCCTCACAAGTCGAGCTCCCAGTGAACAAGATAGAAATGTAGCAGACTCGGTTTTATTGATTCTGTTCATGAAAGGTTATATAAGGTACAACACCTCTCATACACCATAGCACCGGCTTAACGGTTATAGCACCGGCTTAACGGTCTTTTTAAAGCCACGGAGATTGAACTTGATGATCCTAAAGGATCAGTAATTAATACCACTACTGATTTGTGGTAGGAGCGAATGTTAAGTTCAAAGCCGCCACACAATACTATTTTTTTTAATGAATACTGAAAAGGGGATTTGTTTACTTTACTTTTTTAGATTTGCGTATGGTATTGGTCGTCACACGAAGGACACTGTGGCTGCCATTACTTCTCCTGGTATTCCGGTTCCGTTTAACTTCAGTCAAAGCCAGTCAGCCATATCTCAGAGTTCTATAAGTGCTGCACTGCAAAACACAAGTGCCGTTGGAGTACAGGACCCAGACACCAATTATGAGCATGTAGACGGAGGATGCAAAGTTTATCATGATATACACGAAATAAAAAAAAAATCAGCAGACGAATTTTCTGACGAATTCGATCTTGAACTATCTCAGCCGCGTACAGACGTACACCAGAAGACAACCATTCACGTGAATAAAATTTGCAACGACAACAGTGAAGTCGAAATTGAAGACAGGACTAATGTTGACTCGGACAAATCACACCAGCTAACATCGGAAACAAAGAAACAGAATAACGGTTATTCTATGCTAAATGACTCCAGCCCATTGACTAAAAGTAGACGCAACGATAATGAAAATTCAACAAACATTAACGAAGATACTAATAACCAAGAGACAAAGCTAAAAGGTAACATTGATCCGACTACCAATAACCAGATGCACTCTAAAGGAAAACATGCCGTCGGTACAAAGACAGCATTGTCGAGTTTCCACAAGAAAGCAGTGACTGTGAATAACAAAAATAAATATGGACAACCTAAAAATACCACAAACGGGAGCATTAACAAGAACCACTTCGAACAGTATATTGTGCTTGCAGATGTTAAAAGTAAAGTTCAATCGCAGCAAGAGTGCAAACAAGCCATGGTCATTAGCCATAAGCAGAACCAACGTGTGTATTTAAACATCGGACAAAGCTACACACATAAAGCAGATGAGAATGATTACTTTTGTTCACCAACTGCCCGATGTAAACCCCTGAACGAGAAAAGACCACCAGTGAAGACGAAACTTATGAGAGAAGCGGTTAGTTAAATACTTTGAATTTAAACATAGCCTATATAATAACTATAGCTCAGTATGAATGGTCATCAGAAATAATTTTATTTTTGCAAAGGCTGTTATGTTGCTTACGTAGATTTTTGTTTATGTTTGTCATTTCAGCTCATTAGTCAACTTTTGAGCAAAATCATATAATCTAGGTCTGTGCGAATTTTCAAGATTCTATCTTCAAAAATTAAAACTTTTGATCTTAAACAAACTGTTTATATAGTGTTTTTTTTAAATGCCAATCACACTGGCCAAGTTTCAAGTTCAAATCTTTGAATATAAAACAGTTTAGTACCATGTCACGATGACCTATTTTTTACCTATTTTGAATTTTAGGTCACTCACCTGGTGATTTGGTTTTAAATTACATTGTTTGATTAAGTTTCAGGTTATGTGTTTAACAGTTTACAAATATCAGTTACTGTGACTTGCCTTGATGTCACTTTGACTTGTTTTGAGGTCACTGACCTAATTTTGATAAAATAAGTAATGTGCATTGAATAATGTCACTGCAAGACAATTTAAAAAGTGACATTTTGAAAGTCTTAAAATTGAGATTTCAGTTATTTGACAAGAGGGGTCCAGGGGCATGCTCCCCCTGCGTTTTTTTTTTAAACTTTGCTTGGTAATGGTGCGTTTTGGCATATATCTGACAGAACACGTGTGGTGTGGTATTTAAAGAAATATTTGTTGACAAATTTGAGAATTAACATTTGACGATGTAAAACAAAATACTAGTAAGAAACAAATATTGACCCTTAACCCCCTACTCCCTCCGGCTTCAGTTTTTATTGCATTTTGGGACTTTTCATTTGTTTTATATATAGGCGGGCCGGGGCCTACATGGCCTGGTAGTAGCTACGCCGATGTATAATGAGCTAATAATCAGAACTGGACTCAATAACACATCATATATTAATTAGAGCCGCCACAGAAAGGAAAATGCTAAAATGTATGCAAGAATCCAAATGGAAATCTAGTCCGCCGAGTATACATATAAAGCACATTAGCACTAATGAAGATATTATGGTCACCTGTCTGACAGTGCCATCTCGGCGATGGGCGTTCAGTTACATATAAGTACATACACGTACTATATCGATTCCTGTATTGTATTAGGCAACACTGTATCAGTAAAGCCAGATCATCCTAGCATGCAGAAGGTCGTGGGTTAAATCCCCGGCCTGGTCAAACCAAAGACTTTATAAAAATGGTAATAGTATCTCCCGTGCTTGACGTCCAGCATGTAAAGGGTAGTTCTAGATCTTGTCGGTCCGGTTTCAGTGTAATGTGACTAGGCATAATGTCATGTCACATGGCATGTGGCATTCCATTGTGGAAACACAAGGATTGTTAAACATAAAAAACAACTTTACACCCAATACATACATACATAGTCATACGATCGATCCTTCATATGCACATTGTTTAAAATATGTTTAGCACCAGTAGAAGTACTATATTATATATATTTTTATCTAGGACAAACAAGAGGTTTTACATACGATCTTCAAAATGCATATAGAGATTGGTGAACTTCAGGCACGAAGAAAACAGCTGCATCACAACGCAGGTATATGTCTCGGTGTATGTCTGTTCTTCCGTCCGTCCGTCATTACCATACGTTGTAGGTGGTGTACTTTAAGTAACAACATTTTATTTCTAAACAAAGGGGAAAAACGCGTTAAAAGAGACACAAAGCATTAACATGCGTATGTTACTGTATAATAAGTTAATTGGTAGGCTAGTCGAAATGTATAATCCTTCCTTTATAACCTTCCAATTAATATTAAGGTCACCATTTAAACGTTAAGTGACACAACAGTTACGTTTCTAACTTTAAGGTCAATGTTTTCCCTTTCAGCACGCCAATCATTACATTGTATCCCAATCTTGTGTATATTCAGAAATAGGTAGGGGACTACTGGAATGCCCACGTTGATTATAGAGGCCATGCGTCAATAAACCAAACTGTCACATAATGCGCAGCGTTTCCGACTGGTAATCTGTTGTTGTTGTTTTTGTATTTTCCTATTTATCAATTATCATAAATATAAGTTTATTTGTACGTCATGCCGCGTTTAAACAATTCATGTTTAATTAATTATGAGTTTGTAGGACAATACACATGTGTTTTTTTCCGGACGTTGTCCAGTTCAATCTCAGACCTGACATTGTGTTGTGATCCCCCAAGTCTAAACAACGTGTAATAGTGAAGCTTACTGTGCCATGAGTGAAGAGATGCCAGACAGTCTAGCTAAGCGCAAGAAGTCTAAATATGCAGAGTTACCGGAGCTCTGTAGGGTTATAGAGGCTTCCCTTGCACATTCGGTGTGGACAATCATCAGTGCTTTTGGCGTCTTAGAAAACATTCCAGAGGTTGAGTATGAAAGCTCAAGTAGCATCCAGCGGTCTGTGGTGCAAAAATAACAAGAATGCTGGAAGCCATCCACTGATCATCACTACTGATTCCACTGATCATCACTACTGATCAGCCATCTGGAGAGAGTTCCGGCCTATTAAATGGAATGAAACACGGGAAGATAGACGGTGCCGATGACCTCAGTGGATCTGCAGCCATACCGACTGTTTATGCTACTTTGATAATGCTTCTTTGATACTGTTTATTAAAGTATAATTAAAGTCTTGAATCAGAAAACATAAGTTTATTCAAAAGTATCCGGGATGAAGAGAAAAAACACACCAAAAAACGAGATCCACAGATTTAAATGGAAAACTCTAAAACCCAATATTCTTCTCACGAACCCTTCGAAATATTTTGTCAGTTGTGTTTTTCAGAGATGATCAAGAACCATTTTACACATTTAAAACATTCCAATTTTGTTTTTGTTTGTGGATTCCAGCGTGGGACTATGTACCTTTTCTTATTTAAGAGTGCTCCCGCATTTATTTCGAGCTGCGTGTTTCCTATGTAATTAGAGATGGTCCCCATGTATTTGGGAACTACCTCTTGTCGTTAAAATTATGTCTCCGTTCATTTTGTAAGCTTCTTTTGCCAAGGTCATCAGGGCCAGCTGGTCGTACTGTTGTTTACTACACCCAAACGCTATGCGTCAATTAACACGTTGACATAAACAGTTTCTGACTGGTATTTTTTTTAGTTTATTATTATATATATATAATTTATGTTTACACCCTGTAGCACTCATGAATGAACACAGACACCATTTTGTTCTCAAAGTAAATATGTTGTTTTTGTATTGTTCTATAGTTGACAAAACAATGACTGTTTACTTAATAAATCAGTTGCAATATACTGACATATCTTTTTGATGCTGATTATACTGTCGAAAACATAATGTTATGTATTGTGGGCCCCAATAATGTTTATGCAGACATAATTAATTATGATTTTGGCAGTAGTGGACGAGAGACACGAAGAGTAACAAAGCCGAATCACCCGAGTAAGTATGCATGTGTCAAGGTGGCTAATTTCATTTATTACTTAGGGACCGACCATTTTGATTTCAAGGTTGGGGGTGGGGGTGGGGGTGGGGGAGTGGTAGGTGGGGTCTGGGATTTTCCTTTCAGCCGGAATTATTTTTTTTCATTTCTTTAAAGCCGGGATATTTATTTCGCCTAGTGCACTGGCCAGAATTTTTTTTTCTCCAACTTGAAAGCCAGAATTTTTTTTTTTTTTAAGTTTTACTATTCGTAGAATAAGAAGAGCTGTTGTAGATCTACTCATCGTCTGCGTCAACGTTGGTTTTCAGTTGTAGTAACTAAAAAAAAAAATCAATTATTTCAGCAACCACTGGGCAGTGAAACTTGAAATATGTCATCGGTACCATCAATAACACTGGTAGACACATGTTCCATAACTCTGTATTTGCATGACCCTTTTCTTACTTTGAATGTCTGGTTTAAATTTTTTGGCAAGTCCATATATTTTAACAACTGAAAGTCGTACATCAACAAAACTTCAGTAAAGCTTGGAATAACAAGGGCCCTAGTAGACACATGTTCATATTAACTCTGTATTGCATTTAAGCACAGTTATGTTCCTTCTTCAACTTCAAAATTCCGGTTAAAGTTTTTAGGCAAGTCCTTGTATGTCAATAGGTGAGTGTTACTTATTAAAACAACTTCAGTAAAGCATGGATGCTAGTAGACACAATGTTCCATAACTCTGTATTGCATTTTAACAAAATTATGGCCATTTTCCTAGATAAATATTTTCTGTTTTGTATTTTAGAAAAGGTGTAGCCCCTTCCGACTTAGAATTTATTTTATTTTATTTTCTGGCAATCCATTTATTTCAATACTCACTAGCCATATATCTCTGTCAAAGGAGCTTGACAAGTGTCACTCAGAGTCATCAAGGACACTTACAGACACATGTTTCATAACTTTTTATTTCATTTTAGCCAGATGATGTTTGTTTTTTCAATTTAGTATTTCAGTTAAAGTTTTTTAAGCAGCTTCATATATTTCAATGAAACTCACTGCATACATCAAATGACAATGGCAAGCCTGGAAATATCATTAGCCCCATAAACGCCCACACCTTCCCCACTTCTACACCACCATCACCACAGATAAATAGACAAATATTTGTTATATTCGTTTGGTTTCTCTTCAGTTACCATGTCTGCATCCTGTTCTCTTCCCCTCACCCTCCCTCATATTTATTTTGGGGTAATGAAGGTCTTTCTTCGATATTTGGTATATGTTTACTGACCAATAGTGTTGTTCCGATTAATCGATTTGATCGATCATCAATCAGTTATGCCTTTGATCTGATTATTCGATTAAACATTTTCATGATCGACTTTACTCGGTTGTTGAAAATTATGGCTCATTTCATTCTCTTGTACTAAAGTATACAAGAAATAAAATGAGTTATAATTGTGCAACATATCACATATTTATAACGGTTATCACAACTTATTTTTTTCAATATATATGTTGGTCATTTTTATTCTGTTCCTTTATTACCAGAACATACTTGAAATGTGATTCTTTTCTTCATTTTAGTCTGAAAAAGGCTTAACTTGTCTTTTATAGCAGCCATGTTTAATCGATTAATGATCGATCATCGGTGGGTTAAATATTCAGATAATCAATCATGAATTTTCAGCCGATTCCCAACGCTACTGACCAACACCTCCGCGCACCCCCTACACACTCACCTCGCCACCATCTAAACTCCACAATTAAGACTTGACCTTGTGAATGAACTGGCACCATGGTTGGTGAGACAGAAGTGTCAGTGGCCTTGTCTAAAATTGACTTTGAATAGTGGAGCATGCTGTCCTTTTGACAACTCTTGTTTAATATGGATCTTTCCATATATGGGGGATGGAACTACATGTGCTAGTTTTAATCTTTAGTTATGCTTGTCCTTGTCTGCTTTCTATGTGAGCCCCTTTAAATTGCTCTTCTAAATTACTACCATGACCACTAAATGCCCCGTTCATTACTACCATGGCCACTAAATATCCCATGTATTACTACCATGGCCACTAAATATCCCATGTATTACTACCATGAGCTGTGCATACTACATTTATTATTATTATTTAATATTTATTGATAATGAATGTGAAACACCAATATTAAATACTGTTATTTTCCCATTTTCGTAATATCTCATATCACTTGTAATGTCTCCATGGAATGAGTCCCTGAATGATAGTTTTTTTTGTAATGTCATCCCAGTATAATTTGTAATGTCCTATGCTGAACAGTGTATATATATACATATGCAAATAAAAATCAGTGAACATTTACTACAATGGCGAACACAGTTTGCACAACCTCATGAAGATGATTCGAAAATAATTTTAAGCATGAGTTCACAGCTGAAGATTTCGAAAGAACGCAAAAGAACTATCCGCAGAAATTTATTTTCTTGCTAGGTGTTGAGAATAGTGATTTGGAACAGACCTTAACAATGTTTTCTCCTGTTTTATTTCAAAGGAATATTTAGCAGGACCAAATTTCTTTTTCAAACATATTTTTTCAGTATAATAAAACAAACAATCTTACAAGGTTTACACATATTCAGCGTCACCCTCACATGATTGCAATATTTACATACTACCATGATCAATGTATAACACATTTAAGCCATTATTTTGTATTATTTGTTTTACGAACCATCAAGACAGAGAATTGCTGTAGGAGGAAGGGAAACAAATAAAAATAAAAATTTGGTAATGCATAGTTTATTTATTTTAATTTAAAGGAAGGGAATGAAATGTTCTATCAAAATCTGGAGGAGGTAAAAACAATAAACAATCAAATTCCCTATGGAAAAATAAAATACCTAATTTCGTTTTGTGGTAGGAGGGTTCGTAAAACAATTTTTTATAAAAAAATAATGGCCTTATTACAGCCATGACTTATGTATACCACATTAATATAACCATGACTTTATATGAATATCACATTCATTACTACCATGACCAATGTATACCAAATTTACTACCATGATCACTTTATAAGACGTTATACAACACATTGGCTACCACCATTGCCAGTTTATACCACATTTATCACGTATATAACTACCATGACTAATATATTACATATTTATGACTACCATGATCTATGTACATCACATTTATTACAACCATGAATACTATCACTCACGATTACAACTGGAGATTTCGATAAACTTCTAAGCAGAAGCTGTGGATGTAGCCAGATTGTGGTTAAACATTTTCATGTTGAATCCAGTGGCTAATGGAGTAGATCTACATATATATCATAGACTGAATAGGGAGCCAGATTATTTTTTTCCTCTAATTGGACTCACAAGATTATTAGAGAAGGCTGGATTATTTTCCAATTTGAGGGACTGTTGTTGTTTTTCAAGTCAGAGCCAGGATATTTTTTTTCAACAATTCAAGGGCCAGAATATTTTTTCAAAAAAAATCCCAGGCCCCACACAGAAATCAAAATGGTCGGTACCTTATTTTGATTCTGTTGCCAATGTTATAAAACAATATCACGTTATTATTCTTAATTTGATAGCCATACTATTTGTATTTTTATTTCATATTCAGATTGTTTTGATTCGGGATTTAGCGACGGTCTTGTTCAGTTTACTTATACGCTGAAAGTTGTTGACTTTAATACTTATTTGAAAACGTTTTCATGCCCCCGCAACTGAACGTATTTACCGGCTGAAACCCTGTGTTTTTATCTCCTCCCACAGTTGTTGACGGGTTATCTTGAAGCTTTACATGTTGATAAGGTTTAGGTAATGTTCGTGGATAAGCTTTCACTACACAATTTACTATTTATGAATATATAAAATTAAAAATAATAATGAAATCCAGACATTTTTGTACCAATGATCGAAATGTTCCAATTCTAAAACATACGAAATGTTGTGCACAGAAACATATAATCCGAGCCTTCTCTGACACTAAAAGCCTTTTTTTTTTTCTTTTTCTTTTTTTTTTTGCGGCTTTATACACAGCCAGATGAAATATCAAAAATCGTAAAAAGGGCTGGTAAGGTCAGAGAAGGCTCGGATTAAGAAACATAAAATTGATTTCATAGTCGTACTAGAAAGGGTTAGATATAATTCAGTAAACACATGTGCAGGGTCAATTCCACACGTATGACGGGCGTATATTGTATCAATGTGTCACTCTTGTTTAAACATTATGTAATAGATAGAGTATGGTTTCATTGAGTTGGTTCATTTAAACATCGAGATGGGCGTAGCCCATCGAGGTGTTTAAATTAACCAACGATATGAAACCATACTCTATTTGTTTTGTAGCATGTCCATTTCAGCTCTATTTCAGTTATTCTAACTGTTATTCTCACTGTTATTCTCACAGTTATTCTGACAGGTTATTTTCAATTAAACGATTTTCACATGTGCCTGAACAAAGAGAATTGTCTGTGACCATGCTACAAATTATAAATATTATTATAAACAAAGCGTGTCAACATTGACTGATAAAGCTGGAAAACAAGACGTTGTTTAAAATAACAGGGGAATGCGAAACGCAAATTGTGCATTCGAAGTAAATCAGTGCTAATAGAAAATGTACTGACAGTCAGTGTTGTTGGGGTTTATGCTGTCTGACGATGTCTGATCATTTCGCTACGGTTGGGTTATTGATCATGTCTCTACAATTCCAAGGGTTAATAAACTTGTTTTTTTGTGTAACTTTTTATTTTTTTCTATTCCTAACACGTTTTTTGTTGAGTTCTATATATATATACATGCATCTAGTGAATATATTATCGTGTTATTATTTTTTTCTAAATGTACAATCTGGAAATATTATATGAGACTATGTAATATATGAAAGTATGTTTTTCCAGCATGTAGCTAGTACGGTTACAACTAATGATTGGATTTGTGACATACAGCCCTTTATATCTTAACATGTCATTGTTTAACTGTTCCTGCCTAATAACTATTATAATATTTAATGTAAGATTTAAAAGCACTATTGACTCTTACATGACCGACATGATCTGTCTTTTTGTATATTCAGTATTTTATACTGGGCTTTTGTTTCAATTCCAATCATCTATGAGTAGTTGAGCAATTACAACAATATGTTATAAAGATTTATTTAATGAGAATTCATTTGAAACTTGTCAATGATCCATGTCAAACGTACACCATGAGTAATATCAAATGTCTTCTCTATTACACATCAATGTTACATCTAATCAGGGAGTACTCCCTGATCTAATTCTCTTATATAAGAATCAGAAAGTATATTTCCATAGTCATGTCTAGCGAGATATTATATTGCCCTGTATACAGGGGAGATAACATGAATAGCATTAATGTTTAGGTTTACAACAGTTACCAGAAGCATGTCATGTTGGAATAGCTTTTTATGTTTAACATAGAAACTCAATGAAAAACATATAAAGTGGTATTATAAAAGGAAGAAATAATAGTGTGCACTAATAGAGTTAATGGAGAACTTATATACAAAGTGGGAATCTTAATATACATAAAATAACAGATGTTGGATTCATCAAGTTCAAAACTAAGATATTTTTTGACATCAGGTCCACCAGTTTATTTGTAGCGACAACTCCTCTGAAACTACTGGATGGATATTCATGAAACTTTTCAGAAATGTTGCCCATCATGTCTAGTTGATCCTAGCAAAAATGCATGTTGATGTGAAATCCAAGATGGCCGCTAAAGCTAAAAATAGAGTTTTAAAATACAAGTTTGTAGCGACTACTTCTTGAAAACTATAAGTGATATTGATATGGGACTTTTTCTAAAATGATCAGCATGACATGATGTTGATCCTTGTCAAAAATCGTTTTGATTCAACGTTAAACATGGCTGCCAGCGGCCATCTTTGTTTAGATAGAGTTATATAGTAAAAACTTGTAGCGACTACTCCTCTGAAACTACTTGACGGATGTTCATGAAACTTCACAGGAATGTTGCTCTTGATGTCTAGTTGATCCTAGAAAAATTTCAGGTCGGCCGGAAATTCAAGATGGCCGCCACAGCTAAAAATAGATTTAAAATAAATAAGTTTGTAGCGACTACTTCTTCAAAACAATAAGAGATATTGATATGGGACTTTTTCTAAAATGATCAGTATGACATGATGTTGGTCCTTGTCGAAAATCGTTTTGATTTGACGTTAAACATGGCTGCCAGCGGCCATCTTTGTTTACATAGAGTTATATAATGAAAACTTGTAGCGACTACTCCTCTGAAACTACTTGACGGATTTCACGCATGAAACTTCACAGGAATGTTGCTCTTAATGTCTAATTGATCCTAGCAAAATTTCAGGTCGGCCTGAAATTCAAGATGGCCGCCACGGTTAAAAATAGATTTTCAAAAAACAAGTCTGTAGCGACTACTTCCTGAAATCAAAATCAATCAGTAGAGCTTCAAGGTCATTGACCTCTTGTTTAATTTTTGATTGAATATAAAGTATCTGGCAGTAAGGAGGAGATTATTTAAAACAATATCATACTTATCATTTCCAAAGATGATGTCAGTTACCGACCATACTGTATTAATATCCTTACATTTATTATGGAAGAAATTTGAAAGTGTTCGCCAAAAGTATTTTACTACATAACATTCATAGAATAGGTGTTTTATTGTTTCTATATCTTCATTACAAAAAGAGCAAAGGTCTGTATTAGAAATATTCATTTTTTAGCTCGACTATTCGAAGAATAAGAGAGCTTATGTAATCACCACGGGGTCGGCGTCGGCGTTGGCGTCGGCGTCGGCGTCCCACATCAAGGTTTGCGTGTAAGCTGTGTTTACAAGTCTATAACTCTTACATTTCTTATCCTAGCACAACCAAATTTGGCCAAGGGCTTCCTTATAGCATTATCTTGAGGGCTGTGTAAACAATTTTGGTTCCTGTAACCCATGGGCTCCCAAGGAACCCAAATTATGAAAGCCCTTAAAATATGTCTGTTTCACATCAAATTTTGCGTGTAAGCTGTGTTTACAGGTATATATCTCTTACAATTCTTACTCTAGCACAACCAAATTTAGCCATGGGCTTCCTTATAGTATTATCTTAAGGACTGCATAAGCAATTTTGGTTCCCGTAACCCCTGGGCTCCCATAGAACCCAAATTCTGATAGCCCTTAAAATATGTCTGTTTCACATCAAATTTTGCGTGTAAGCTGTGTTTACAGGTCTATATCTCTTACATTTCTTGTCCTAGCTGAACTGAATTTTGGAAATGGTTTCCTTATAGTATGTTGTAAAGGGTTGGATAAGTAATTTTGTCTTCTGCAAATTCTGGGCTCCCATGGAACCCAAATTGTGATGGCCCATAAAATGTGCAATAAAGGCAGATCTAGGTTTGCATGTAAGCATTTATATATCTATAATTTTGGTTTGGGATTTGTCATAGCATTATGCATCTCATTACTTCACCCATATCCCCCCCCCCCCCCCCCCCCCCCCCCCCCCCCCCCATACCTACACTCCCCTCCACTACCTGAAGAGAAAATAGCACATGTGGAAAACACACCATTTATGCCAGAGGTTGTCTACGGTAACATATATACAATGTCCTATATGGATGCCATCAACTGTATCAAAGACGATCCAATGCACAATTTGTTTGGGACATCCCATATCTCTGAAATAGCCCAATTTTGTGAGAATAATATAGAAATCAGAACAATGTTACAAAAGGAATTTGCAACTGTTGTGTTAAAACCTATGAATATAAGTATGGCTGCAGATAGGGAAGCTTTGTTTAGAGAGCTACATTGTGTCCGACTTGGTTCCAATATCACTGATATGTGCACATACTTAAAGTCTTTGAAGTGCCCTCAAGAAGAAAGTGTCAATGATTTTTTTCAAGTGTTGTTACTTGAACTTACAAGTTCCATACTCAACAATTACAAAGACCATATGCAATCTTCATCCAATGCAGAAGAGATGGTTATGACCGATACTGATCAGAAATTACTGTACTACATATCTGGATATATCCTGCATTCGTTAAAGAGATACAATAATCTAAAACCATCTGAAGTGAAAGACAAAAAGGAAGCTTACATAAACAATTTACAATGTGAGAAAAATGACGCAGCATATATTTGCAAAGTGGCAAGCTGGGTAGAGAAGCGCGACCGGGGAGGACTGAAACGTCCATGTGACAATTTTTTTTTATTGATTAGAATTGAATTGGAGTTTTAAGGCGCACCAACACATGAAAAGGTTATATGGCGCCTAAAGGCATGAACATGCCAGGCTCATCTTCCATGTACATCGAGATAAAATATGGAAAATGGGCCTAGAACCTTCTCACCCGGAATTGCAGAGTTGCTGCATATTCTATCGTAGAAACTCCATTTACGCTGGAGCCACGTTATTGTTTTTCTGCAACTGCTCTTTTGATGCGAGCGAGATAACACCTGAAACAATGCATGGATCATGATGAAGATCTTTAATGAACATGAACAAAAAATGATAAAATGAACATGAATTTGGGGGGATTCTACCCCTCCAAAGGGATCTGCAGTGGCCCTATGCTTTGCCCCGTGACCAAACGGGGGCCTCCGGAAACCACACGGGGCTTATTGATAAGAACAATGGAAACTATCATTAGAAAAAATGTTGCCACAGATCTGACAGCAGATTCTCTCAGAAAGAGTAAACTAAAAAAACATGTTCTTGAGAACTACATGATAAAATATTACACTGAGAAGCTTTTTTTGAAGTCCGAAGATTGTCTTTCTGATAATGAGGATGATGAAGCCGATGATGATGATGATGACGGATCAGTGTCAGCAGTTATTGTGGAAGACATTATTGGCTTATTTTTAACTGTAAGAGGACATGCTGTGACACGCGTTGAAAGAAATAAACTTTTTAAATCAAAGGAAAAACAGAAAACTTATTAATTCTTATTAATTTTAATGATTGAAAAAAGGTTGTGTACTAAAAGTAACGGGACCCAGTTTTTAAAAAATCAAAATTGCAGTGTCCCTTTAAAAACAAAAATAAAGAATTAAGAACTAGACAAATATCAAGGCTGTCTACATAATTTAGTGTAATAACCATTAAGTGAAACACGCCTGGTCACATTTACTCAACATCATCATGTAGCTTGAAAAGGTTAGTAGCTATCCCACAACAGCCACACTTTACAACATATGTAAACTGTTTCTAAACCCACCGACGACGAGGTATATGTGTAACTTACATATTTTGAGAATCAAAACTCTATAGATACAATATAAACAGCTTTAACCAGCCAGGCAAAACAACAAAAATCGAGCTTTGAATTAGAGTTCTCGTAATTCATTTTACGCATATTCAATCTCGGGTATTTTAAGAACCCATGAATAAACCTATATTTTTAATGGGCATATTTGCATTATTTTATGAGCTGAACACCTGGATAGAGTTATAGTTTCTTTAAGAATTTCATATTTCAATGCCCATTATTTTGCATTTTGGAATCAATTATACTTTTCATAATATCTTTAAGCTGTTAATTTATGATTGCGATTCACTAAAAAAAGATTTAACCATCTCTGCAACAACAATGAGGACCTGGTAGCCGATATTGGTGTTAACCGATTCACTTCCTTCTAGGCAACATTCTATTGTCTATTTCTCGGACAGCATCATGTGTTGTAATATTACCACGTTTGGGGGCCAATGCTTGAGCACCAATTGTGCGAATATTTGTCATTGTGTGTCTAATATCATTCACGGTTGGGTTTCTATTAGCACCACCTCTATGGCGATAATGTCCAAAATGCTGCTCAAGGGGATCTTGGTTGAATGCACGTGTTAATATAAATGGGGCTCCTCGTTCAAGCATATATTTTACACACTCAGTTATAGAATTCACAGAAATATTAATTCCAGTCCCAGTTTGGTGGCTCAAGAACATACCAGCTCTTTCTTTCTAAGGTAATCCAAAAAGGTGTCGGTAAGCCATGTTAATCGCTCATCATCAACACTTTTATAAGGATCCAAGTTGGCATTTCTCGTATTTCTTCCTTCAAAGAGGTGCCTGACATTAAGGACATCAAAAAAAATATTAAACTGTCTTATAAAATTTATGTTTTCAGTCACTCTTTCATCATATAGTTCTTCAAGTGCATTGGCCACCGTGCCACTCAAAATTTGTACTGCCAGGTTAACTTTCATATAACTGAAAGCAGTAAGCTCAATATGTTGCCTTTTTAATTTGAGACAGGGAGTGTATAAGTTCATTTCACAATGCTCTTCAAAGAGAGAGACAATATGCATCCAGGATATGTCCTTTCCGTTTCTCCAGAGACGTCGAGTATTTTTATGTGAAAACGAGTTGCTGAATCAATTTCTGGTTGTCTTGATGATGTGCGGAGTGTCCGATATGAAATATATATTCCTTTCCCCGTCATGAGGATTGACCGTATAATAGGTACAGTCGCGACCATTGACCTTGTGCATATTGAAAAATCTCCTATTGGCTGATGCACAATCACAGGTTATGAAAAGCACTTTTAGTTTGATGTGCACCTCTAAGAACATGATTGCCTTCCAGATAACCGGATAGAGAAAATCTGCAGTGATGCTCATTGTTGCAAAACCTGCCAAGGGAAACCTTAAACTAGAAGTAATTCCTCTAACCATTAAACTAACATGTACTTCGCTACACTGGAAGAGTTTTTTTGTTTTTTTAAATTATAAATCCATTAAACTATTTCCAGTGGAATCTAAATTACAATATCCAATCAGTTCTCCCGAATGTTTGTCGTATACTATTCCTTGATTTTTATTTCGTCAAATAATATCCTAACAAAAAGCACTTATACGTTCCTTCAAACAAGCCGTCTTTAATGGCTTCTTCTTTCAACATCTTGAGCACGTCGGGCTGAAATCCCAGTTCGGACTTAACATAATGTGAGTAGTCAAACAGAGTCTTATTACATGGCAAATTTATGAACCCAGTTTCTCTCAGTGCATCATACGCTTTTGAGGATTTATGCCTTATGTACAAGCACCATCGTATTATCATTGGGTGCCATCTCATTCCAAATGTTCCACTCTGAGAGAACTTTAGCTGCTGTTCCCAAAACAATCGTTGATAACAGTTTGCTTCAGGGTAAGCCGTCTCTACATCCTTATTACACGAGGACATCAAGTCGCTAAGTTCAATGTCTTCATGTACTTTCAGTTTTACACCACTTTGGCTGATCTCCTTTCGTAGGTCACGTTTTAGTTTATCTACTTCATTTCCTTATGATTTAATCCGATCTTTTTGCTGGTAAATTTTCTTTAATCAGAATGTTCCGTGGCATGTCAGAATGCTTAAACGTTGATTTCGTGAAATCACATTCCCTATTTCTTAGAAATTCCAAGTTCGACTTTCTCTTACGCAAGTTGCGCCTTTGCTCTGAACATTACTGACAGCGCACGCCAGCAACTAACATCGAACATTTCGTCGATCTTATTGTTGTGTCAAACGACAGGTTTCCTTGACTTGCACAAAAATCACCCTCGATAGGAATGAATACCTGGTGTATTTGCGTCGCAAACCTTTACCGATGTCCACCATCGGTATCTATGTCTGTTTCCATGTACGATTTTGAATTATTTATTTATTAATTCTATTTCCAGAAAATGGGAGGAGGATGATCATCGTAACACACAGCCTGTAAGGTTCATCTGCAGCATGACACAATGTTAATGTATGCTATTCTAATTTTGTTTCACCTAGAATAAAAACATTGTATTAATTACACATGCAGAAGACTGAAGTTCTACACAATTGTTGTGCAATGTTAGACATTTTGATTACACGAAATTATTATTAACAGCGTAATTGAATGCATCCTTTTACACCAAAATATTTTACTATTAAGAGCTCGGTTTGGTTTCATTTATTCGAAAAGCATTTAAGAATTTATTTGACAGGAAGAGAATCGCAAGTATCCCAGATTCTCTGTGGTAGCTCAAAATAACCCAAGATAAGCTGTTCCTGCATGTTCAGTGAGCTTCATTACATATGTATACCTCCGGATGTCATTACCGTAATGAACTGAGTGAATAATGGATAGGATTTGATATGTTATAGGGGGAAACATCAGGCTTTTTCCAGAAGAATCTTAACTACTTGAAATGTTCCAATTCCGTCATAATAAATTTAAAAAAAATGGAGTTAACACCATGTTTTTGTTCAGATCTAGAATTTGAACCAATGATAGCTGTACAAAATTAATTTCCTTGTATTTAAATAAGGTGTCATTTTAATCTCAAGTTTTATGTTTAAACCCCTTAAAATAGAAGACCTAATTATTTCTTAATTTTAAATATGGCCCTTAAACATTCCCCCCCCCCCCCTCACCCATACTCCCCTCCCCCCCCCCCCTCCCCCATACCTACACTCCCCTCCACACTTTTTTTTTTTTTTTTTTTTACATATTTCTGTGTTGTTTTAGTCAATTCTTACACATATATGTTGCCCCCACCCAAACCCACTCCCGCCTCTCACCCCCGCTCCCCCCCCCCCTCCCCCCCACCCCGACCGACTTGATTTTTTTTTTTTACATATTTCTTTGTTGTTGTTGTCAATTCTTACACATATATGCCCCCTCCCCACCCCCCACCCCCCACCCACAACCCACTCCCGCCTCTCAGCCCCGCTCCACCCTCCACCCCACCCCCACTTGAAACTATTTTTTTTTTTTTTACATATTTCTGTGTTGCTTTAGTCAATTCTGACATATATGTTGCAAACTTCCCTGCCCCCACCCCCCACCCCGCCGCCTCTTCCCCCCTTCACCCCACACTTGAAACCTTTTTTTTCTTTTTTTTTTACATATTTCTTTGTTGTTTTAGTCCATTCTTACACATATATGTTGCCTCCTTCCCCTGCCCCCAACCCACTCCTGCCTCTCCCCACCCCACCGCCCCCCCCCACCCCCACTTGAAACTATTTTTTTTTTACATATTTCTGTGTTGCTTTTGTCAATTCTTACACATATGTGTTGCCCCCTCCCCCCTCCCAACACTCCCGCCTCTCACCCCCGCTCCCCCAGCCCCCACCCCACCCCAACTTGAAAATCTATTTTTTTTTATTTATTTTTTTACATATTTCTGTGTTGTTTTAGTCAATTCCTACACATATATGTTGCAACCTTCCCCGCCTCCACCCCCCAGCCCGCCACCCTCCCCCCCCCCCCCCCCCCTTGAAACTTTTTTTTTAATTTTGTTTTTTTTTACATATTTCTTTGTTGTTTTAGTCAATTCTTACACATATATGTTCCCCCCCCCCAACCCACTCCCGCCTCTCACTCCCGCTCCCCCACCCCACCCCCACTTGAAACTGTTTGTTTTTGTTTTTTACATATTTTTGTGTTGCTTTAGTCAATTCTTACACATTTATCTTTCATTCGATATTTACCAAACTTTACAGATTGTTTATATAAATGAAAGCCCGAACAATTTCGAAGACCAGCCAGATCGTCCCAGTAACAGCGGAGTTATGGCCCTTGATTTAGTTAAAAATGATATATTTCGCCTCGTTAATTCGATAGGGCCTTCATCTTTCATATGATCTTTACAAAATTTTACCTGATTGTTTATATCAATGACAGCTCAGACAATTTCGAAAACCAGCCAGATTGGACCAGTAACAGATGAGTTGTGGCCCTTGATTTAGTTAAAAATGCTATATTTTGCCTCGTTAAGTTGATAGGGCCTTCGTTTTCCATGCGATCTTTATGAACTTTAATAGATTGTTAATATCAATGAAAGCTCGGTCAAGTTCGAAAACCAGCCAGATCAGACCAGTAACAGTGGAGTTATGGCCCTTGATTTAGTAACAGTGGAGTTATGGCCCTTGATTTAGTTAAAAATCCTATATAGACGATAGGGTCTTTATCTTTCTTCCGATCTTTAAGAAACTTTACCAGATTGTTAATATCGATGAAAGCTTGGACAATTTCGAAAACCATCCAGTTTGGACCATTTACATCGGAGTCATGGCCCTTGATTTTCTGAAATATGCTATATCTTGGCCTCATTAAGACGAAAGGGCCTTCATTTGGCCGGATTTCATTGAAACTTTGCAGGGATGATCAGTACCAAGCCTAGTTGTACATAGTCACCATGTTCCAGTTGAATGATTTTGGCGGAGTTACAGCCCTTTAAAGGTTTTAATACACAAACTTTGTTCTGACTAGTTCTCCTGAACCCCTGGCTGGATTTAAACGAAGCTTTTTAGGGATGATCAATTCCATGTCTAGTTTTGCAAATCATTGCCATATTCCGGCTGAATGATTTTTTTGGCAGAATTATGGCCCTTTAAAAGTTTTAATACACAAACTTTGTCTGATCTACTTCTCCTGAACCCCTCGCCAGATTTCAATGAAACTTTGCAGGGATGATCAGCACCAAGCCTAGTTGGGCATGTCATCGTCACGTTCTGGTTTACATATATTTGGCAGAGTTATGGCCCTTTAAAGGATTTTGATACCACAGTTTTTTCCGGGCTAGTTCTCCTGAACCCCTAGCTGGATATAGACGAAACTTGACAAGATGATCAGTATCAAGCCTAGTTGTGCATATCATCGCCATATTTCGGTTGAATGATTTTGGCGGAGTTATAGCCATTTAAATGTTTTAATACACAAACTTTGTCCAGATTAGTCTGTTCTGAACTCTTTGTCAAATTTCAGCGAATCTTGGCAAGAATGTTCAGTACTAAGCCTAGTGGCACCTGTCTTTGCCATGTTCTGGTTGAATGATTTTTGAAAGACTTATGGCCCCTTATACATAAACTTTATCTTGAGCCAGTAGAGCGTCCACAGGCCCTCTTGGGCCTCTTGTTTTACATATTTCTGTGTTGTTTTAGTCAATTCTTACACATATATGTTTCTTCATTCGCCACCCACACTCCCCCCCCCCCCCACCATCCACCCCCTCACTCCCACCCCCACCCCGCACCCCACTCAAAACTCGAATATATATTTTTTTTTATTTCTGTGTAGTTTTGGTCAATTCTTACACATAGTTATGTTGTGCTCCCAACCCCACCCCACATTGTTGTAACCTTGTTTTCCGATGGTATATACTAGCTATAAATTTATTATTCTCTGAAAAATCGAATAGTCGAGCTGCGCTGTTTTCCGACAGCTCTTGTTTAAGTAAATAGTTTGTTCCCAAAATTCTATGATTTATTCTGAATTGCAGCCATTGCAGATTTGAGTCTTTTGTCGATTTGAAAGGTAGATAAAATAATTTAGACCAGTATATATTTTGTGTAATATGCAAATCATTTATCCATTTTCTTGCTAACTCTGTTGCAGTTTTATTGGATAGCATTGCATCATAAATGAATCTGCATCCTTTTTCATCTTTAAGAATTATTCCTATATGAAGCGGTATTATAGGAGTTGGACTATTGCTCGAGAAATGGGGGAAGTTAAATTTATTTAGATAACTTCTGACTGATGCTACTATTCCTTCATATTCTAAAAAAATGGTTTGAATGTTAAATTTTTGTCTAAATTCTATTAGTGTCAATAAATTTCCGTTACGGTTCATAATGTCAAAAATGGAAGATTGTCCGACCTTAATATGTGGATTATACCATAAAGGGACACATTGACATTTGCTCCAAGATTTTGGATCTGAACTACATGCGAACAGTTTATAGCTGATAAAAATATCTTTCCAGAATGGATTATGTACTTTATTTATATGTCTAGATATATAATCAGCACCAAAACAAGAGAAGTTTAGAAAACATTTTTTGTTTGTTTGATAGTTAGGGTTAATAAACTTATTACTGCCATTGGTGTTGTACTGCCACCTGATAAATCGCATATTGATTTAGAAATGAAATGTAATGAAACCGATCAGACTGATTTGAGACTCAAATCTATTAATTATTAGCAAGGTAGTGTTCAGC
>JAWPHD010020446.1:0-31764 GCA_037043455.1 Cyrtodaria siliqua | reverse complement strand
TTAATGTCTAAAGGTCACTCACTATGTCTTCAGGTCACTGACTATGTCTAAAGCTATTTCTTATAACGATAATAGAGAGTATTCTTCCATTACGTGGTCCCGCCTTAATTCCATAAAGAACAGAAAAGCTTATATTAGCAGGATTTTAAAACGGATATTTCGACAATAAAACACGTTTAAAAACATTTTTTACTGAAAAAATGCGATAACCTGTTTTAAACCGAAATTAAGGTTTATTTCATACCCCACCCAACCCCATTTACGCTTCTTGGGGAAGGGGTTGGATGGGGTATGAAAGTTAATACTCGGACCACGTAATGATACATATGTGATTTGTGTATTTCTATTTATATTTGTATTCCTTTGTATACGGGGTAACACTAGTATAAATACACATAATAATAAAGTAATCTCCGATTGTATCAAATTTACTGTATTTCCCGTATTAAGAGCGCTTCCCCTAACTGTAGCCTCCCACCCCCCACCACACCCTTTTCATAATTTTTTTTTAAAACTTCAAATTTAATAAAAAAAATATCTTTTGTAACCAAGAATCCCCCCAAAAAATCAAAATTCGGTACATCTCTATACATTTATAAGGGCACCCCCTTGGCATGTAGCATCATACCCAGGCACTGCTATTATCTATATACCAGGCACTTCTATTATCTTTATACCAGGCACTTCTTTTAGGGGAAATACAGTATGATATTAGAAACAAAATAACATTTTTAAACAAAACATGTTGCATATATATAAATAGAAAAGTTATATTTACATGATGTCTGAAAATTTCATTAAAATCTATAGAATTTTTGCCTTTTATATCATAATGCGTAAAAGAAAACTCCCATTCTCATTTCTTAACTGTGGAATATTGACCATCAATTGCAGAGAAAAATGTGTTACTTTTTGTTTAAAAGTTCATGTTATAAAAAAATATATAATAATAATAAACAGGTTAATTGGATCTTTTGGCAGATTATTTGGTAATAATTCATACAGTAATGCTTGTGTGCATTCCACTTCTTATAAGCTATATTTCTTTGTGGAATACTGCCATCTGCCTGACCTCCAGTGAATTATTACCAGATAATTCCAACCTCATTGTAATCAGCACATATTAATTTAATGTTATTTCATTGGATGAAACCTAACACAATGGCACCATTTTCAAAGGTGTACACAAGCAAAAATCTTTTTTCAAGAAACTTCTTTTCTTGTGCGATAGTCATACCATTTTCTAGGTCATTATTTTAGACGAGGTTTTAAATCTTAAAATGTTGTTTAGAATCATATAATTGGAATTTATATATGGATTTAGCTTGTTTTATGGAGATTATGCAAGTATAAACTTTGCATAATCATGCACACAATTTAGCATAAAGCTACTGTCCTTCTGACACGCATAAGTTCTATGAAAAATAAGTTTAATCCTATACTAAACTACTGAAAGATCCATTTGAATAGTACAAGTATATTCATTATCATATAATGATATACTTGCAATGTTTTGTAATTTTGCAACAAGACTTGTTGGTAAGTCAAGGCCAAGCTGAGGGATTGCTCTAGGCAGATTTTGTTACCTAGACTATTTTTTCGCCTTTTTAAACTTTTAATAAAATTATAAGACATTTTGTAAATTTCACTTATAAAGCTTCTTAACATGTATTTTCACATGTAAACACATTTTGTTTTATGTTGGCATTGTTATTTAAAGAAACTAACCTACCAAAAAAAAACTGCCAAACAATGGCAAGCTTACACTACAAAACCATTTATCAAAACTCTATTCAGGTGTTCAGGTCATATATATTAATGTATATGTGCCAATTACACATACAGGTTATATTCACATGTTCTTAAAATACCCGGGATCGAAGATGCATGAAAGGAATTATAAGTTGGTAACTCATAATTCAACGCTGCAGTTTTGTGGTTTTACCTGGTTGGTTAAAACCGTTTATATTGTGTCGGTAAAGTTTGGATTTTCAAAATATATAAGTTATATAGTCATATATATTAATGTATATGTGCCAATTACACATACAGGTTATATTCACATGTTCTTAAAATACCCGGGATCGAAGATGCATGAAATGAATTATTAAAGTTGGTAACTCATAATTCAGTGCTTGCAGTTTTGTGGTTTTACCTGGTTGGTTAAAACCGTTTATATTGTGTTGGTAAAGTTTGGATTTTCAAAATATATAAGTTATATAGTCATATATATTAATGTATATGTGCCAATTACACATACAGGTTATATTCACATGTTCTTAAAATACCCGGGATCGAAGATGCATGAAATGAATTATTAAAGTTGGTAACTCATAATTCAGTGCTGCAGTTTTGTGGTTTTACCTGGTTGGTTAAAACCGTTTATATTGTGTCGGTAAAGTTTGGATTTTCAAAATATATAAGTTATATAGTCATATATATTAATGTATATGTGCCAATTACACATACAGGTTATATTCACATGTTCTTAAAAAACCCGGGATCGAAGATGCATGAAATGAATTATTAAAGTTGGTAACTCATAATTCAGTGCTTCAGTTTTGTTTGTGGTTTTACCTGGTTGGTTTAAAACCGTTTATATTTTGTCGGTAAAGTTTGGATTTTCAAAATATATAAGTTATATAGTCATATATATTAATGTATATGTGCCAATTACACATACAGGTTATATTCACATGTTCTTAAAATACCCGGGATCGAAGATGCATGAAATGAATTATTAAAGTTGGTAACTCATAATTCAGTGCTGCAGTTTTGTGGTTTTACCTGGTTGGTTAAAACCGTTTATATTGTGTCGGTAAAGTTTGGATTTTCAAAATATATAAGTTATATAGTCATATATATTAATGTATATGTGCCAATTACACATACAGGTTATATTCACATGTTCTTAAAATACCCGGATCGAACATGCATGAAATGAATTATAAGGTGGTAACTCATAATTCAGTGCTGCAGTTTTGTGGTTTTACCTGGTTGGTTAAAATCGTTTATATTGTGTTGGTAAAGTTTGGATTTTCAAAATATATAAGTTATATAGTCATATATATTAATGTATATGTGCCAATTACACATACAGGTTATATTCACATGTTCTTAAAATACCCGGGATCGAACATGCATGAAATGAATTATAAGGTGGTAACTCATAATTCAGTGCTGCTGTTTTGTGGTTTTACCTGGTTGGTTAAAACCGTTTATATTGTGTCTGTAAAGTTTGGATTCTCAAAATATATAAGTTATATACATACCTCTTCATCCGTAAGTTTAGGAATGGTGTATATCTGTTATAAAATTTGCCTGTTGATGGCGGGATAGGGACTTTAAGAAACATTATTCTGATAAACATTTATATACATGTGTTATTAGTTAATTTTATTTTTTTGTGCGGGGTCACTCCCAAAAATTGGGAGATATTGTTGTTGGAGAGTCTTGGCAGATACATATAGTATGTTTTTGTTTTTTTGAGAGAAGATCCTGCAAACTCGTGAGAGATAATTGACTTTGCTGTCTTGTGTATGTTGTTTATTCCCTTGTGAAATGTGCCAGGTGCCTAACTCTATAACACATATTATAGATAAACTATTGTCAGTAATACATGTTTATAAATGTTCTCAACTGTTAATTTTCTGTTGTTTTCCATCATTTTAACACTCATCAGATTGTCCGAGGGATTACAGGTGGGAGGGTGTGGTTTAAATACCTTATACTAAAGACTGTCACCATGTTCTTGGTGTTGGGAATTAAAAAAATAAATAAAAATAATAATAATTAAAAAATCGTGTTATAATCAACACTATACTGTACAGGTAACTGGAACCAGATGCTATACTGTACAGGTAACTGGAACCAGATACTATACTGTACGGGTAACTGGAACCAGACATTATGCTATACAGGTAACTGGAACCAGACAATGTACTGTACAGATAACTGAAACCAGATACTATACTGTACAGGTAACTGGAACCAGATACTATACTGTACAGGTAACTGGAACCAGATACTATACTGTACAGGTAACTGGAACCAGATACTATACTGTACGGGTAACTGGAACCAGACACTATGCTATACAGGTAACTGGAACCAGACAATGTACTGTACAGATAACTGGAACCAGATGCTATACTGTACAGGTAACTGGAACCAGATACTATACTGTACAGGTAACTGGAACCAGATACTATACTGTACGGGTAACTGGAACCAAACACTATGCTATACAGGTAACTGGAACCAGACAATGTACTGTACAGATAACTGGAACCAGATGCTATACTGTACAGGTAACTGGAACCAGATGCTATACTGTACAGTTAACTGGAACCAGACACTATACTGTACGGGTAACTGGAACCAGACACTATGCTATACAGGTAACTAAAACCAGACAATGTACTGTACAGATAACTGGAACCAGACACTGTACTGTACAGATAACTGGAACCAGACGCTGTACTGTACATGTAACTGGAACCAGACACTGTACTGTACATGTTACTGGAACCAGACACTGTACTGTACATGTTACTGGAACCAGACACTGTACTGTACAGATAACTGGAACCAGACACTGTACTGTACATGTAACTGGAACCAGACACTGTACTGTACATGTAACTGGAACCAGACACTGATATATATGTATTATAGGTGTTCTGGCTCAAAACTCAAATCACCCCAAATAATCTATAAATCCGTTCTGGCTCAAAACCCAAATCACCCCAAATAATCTAAAATCACCACACAAAAATTTTCAGTAAACTGAAAATTAAGTCAATTAAACTGGTTATTTAGCATGTTCCAGGCGCTAAATAACCCAAGATTTTAAGATTGAATTGTGAAAATGTTTTAAATTTGGATGTTTAAATTTTATTATAAAATAGAGGTTAAACATCAAAACTTAGGTTGAATACAAAGGTGGTGGATCGTACTCATACACATTACTAAAACAATTTATTACACACTTTTTAGACTTTTTTGTAAGGTTGCCATTGCTTCCTTTCTTCCCTGCTCCACTAGTTCTTTTTTTTGAACTTCACTTATTTCAGCCTTTTTTTGTTTGGTGTCCTGTTTTAAACTATAATATTTATCCAACTCATCTAAAATCATCTTAAACTCTTGATCAGATATTTGTGCATCACTCAATGCTTTTGATATTAACTGCTTTATGCTATTCAACTTAGCCTCTGCCAAAGTTTTTATTTCATGATGTTTTTGAGCTTTTGCATTAAGCTTGCGTCTGATAAAATTAATACAAACACCTGTAGCTCCGCAGACTATTGCTGCTATTTCCAAAGGTAACAAAACTGGAATAACAAATCCAATCCCAGCCATAATAACACCTGCAGATATCAAGGTAGTGTCAATTCCATCTGTAATATTAATACCACGTTTATATTTTTTATAAAGTGACTGACGTATATCTCGTTCTGTAATTAACTTTTTTTCAATCTCTGAAATCTTTTGTAATCTATAATTTTGTCCGTCTTCTACTGGCAACTCAGGATATAAACTTGGTGCTGTTGGTTGCTTCATTTTTTATTAATAAATAAAAAATTAAATTAATTCAATTAATAATGATGCCACCGTATTTACAGCGGTAGCAACCGGACAGGATTTCAAGCAACGTGATTTGTTACTTTTAAGATTCCTCATGGTAATATTAACCAGGCGGATGGGGTAAGAGTTCCAAACAAACCTATAATTGTTGTTACGAGCACTGCGGCATAAATAGTAATATAATAACAGATAATGTTGACCACTTGTAGTCTTCAAAGATATCCCGTTCCCTAACACACTTGTAAACATAATCCCATACTTCCTCTAGCGCTACAGGTTCATACTCTTCTGGCTCCGATTCCATGTCTGGTTCTTGTTCTTCCATTTTTTTTATCATATAATTATAACATTATATTTTTAGCTCTACTGATCAGAGATCAGCAGAGCTTATGCCGTGGTGCGGTGTCCGTCGTCCGTCCGTCTGTCCGTCCGTCTGTCCGTCTGTCCGTCCGTTAACTTTTTTTTTGTAGCGACTACTCCTGAAACTACTGAATGGATTTTCATGAAACTTTACAGAAATGTTGCCCATGAAGTCTAGTTGATCCTAGCAAAAATTCATGTAGATGTGAAATCCAAGATGGCCGCCAAATCTAAAAATAGGTTTTTAAAAAACAAGTTTGTAGCGACTACTTTTTGAAAACTCTAAGGGATATTGCTATGGGACTTTTTCTAAAATGATCAGCATGACATGATGTTGGTCCTTGTCGAAAATCGTTTTGATTCGACGTTAAACATGGCTGCCAGTGGCCATCTTTATTTACATAGAGTTATATAATGAAAACTTGTAGCGACTACTCCTCTGAAACTACTTGACGGATTTTCATGAAACTTCACAGGAATGTTGCTCTTGATGTCTAATTGATCCTAGTAAAATTTCAGGTCGGCCGGAAATTCAAGATGGCCGCCACGGCTAAAAATAGATTTTTAAAAAATAAGTTTGTAGCGACTACTTCTTGAAAACTATAAGAGATATTGATATGGGACTTTTTCTAAAATGATCAGGATGACATGATGTTGGTCCTTGTCGAAAATCGTTTTGATTCGACGTTAAACATGGCTGCCAGCGGCCATCTTTGTTTACATAGAGTTATATAATGAAAACTTGTAGCGACTACTCCTCTGAAACTACTTGACGGATTTTCATGAAACTTCACAGGAATGTTGCTCTTGATGTCTTATTGATCCTAGCAAAATTTCAGGTCGGCCGGAAATTCAAGATGGCCGCCACGGCTAAAAATAGATTTTTAAAAAATAAGTTTGTAGCGACTATTTCTTGAAAACTATAAGAGATATTGATATGGGACTTTTTCTAAAATGATCAGGATGACATGATGTTGGTCCTTGTCGAAAATCGTTTTGATTCGACGTTAAACACGGCTGCCAGCGGCCATCTTTGTTTACATAGAGTTATATAATGAAAACTTGTAGCGACTACTCCTCTGAAATTACTTGACGGATTTTCATGAAACTTCACAGGAATGTTGCTCTTGATGTCTAATTGATCCTAGCAAAATTTCAGGTCGGCCGGAAATTCGAGATGGCCGCCACGGCTAAAAATAGATTTTTAAAAAATAAGTTTGTAGCGACTACTTCTTGAAAACTATAAGAGATATTGATATGGGACTTTTTCTAAAATGATCAGGATGACATGATGTTGGTCCTTGTCGAAAATCGTTTTGATTCGACGTTAAACATGGCTGCCAGCGGCCATCTTTGTTTACATAGAGTTATATATTGAAAACTTGTAGCGACTACTCGTCTGAAACTACTTGACGGATTTTCATGAAACTTCACAGGAATGTTGCTCTTGATGTCTAATTGATCCTAGCAAAATTTCAGATCGGCCAGAAATTCAAGATGGCCGCCACAGCTAAAAATAGATTTAAAAAAAATAAGTTTGTAGCGACTACTTCTTGAAAAGTATAATTGATATTGATATGGGACTTTTTCTAAAATTATCAGCATGACATGATGGTTATCCGAGTCGAACATTATTTTGATTCAATGTTAAACATGGCTGTCAGCGGCCATCTTTGTTTACATAGAGTTATATAATGAAAACTTGTAGCGACTACTCCTCTGAAACTACTTGACGGATTTTCATGAAACTTCACAGGAATGTTGCTCTTGATGTCTAATTGATCCTAGCAAAATTTCAGGTCGGCCGGAAATTCAAGATGGCCGCCACTGCTAAAAATAGATTTTCAAAAAACAAGTTTGTAGCGACTTCTTCCTGAAAACAAAATCAATCAGTAGAGCTTCAAGGTCATTGACCTCTTGTTTAAAAAAAAATAGCTCAAAGACTAAATTTTTAATATTAAATTATTAAACACATCTTTTAAGGGCAAGCTCTCAATACCCAGTACACTAATTATCATACTGTTATACAATTTTGTATATAATATATTTTTTGTTGATACAAAAATCAAGCCAGCTCGTAGAATTAAATTAAATTAATTCATTTAATAATGATGCCACCGTATTTACAGCGGTAGCGTTAGCAACCTTGCATACAAAGTTAACAACAGAACCAGCACCAATTTCTAAAGGTTTATCAAAGTTATCATGATTGCGTGGGATGATGTGAAGCGTTATGTCATAATTTGGTTGTTCAACACCATTGACAGAAACTATTACAGTTACGTCACCAACTAATCGTTCACATGCTAAACCTATTCCCATAATCCGTCCACGGCGTGTCATTACATGCCCCACATTTTTTTCTGCCCCGCCGTTACCAAATGAGAGTATTCTGTTTGATACAAGTGGGCCCTTAGCCTCTGCAAATATTGTTATAATTCCTTATTTAAGATTATCAACTCTATTTTTTAAATGATTAAACTGGGCAACAAAAGGCACAACTCGCCTATATAAATTTTGAACATCATTTATTAAAGCCTCTAAGTCTTCTGTTTTTTTAGGTCTTGTTGGTCCAAATATACTCATTGTTTTTTTTATAAAAATATATTTTTTAAATAATTTCTAAAACACAACTCATAGGCAAACCGTGATTATTTATTTTGTTGCCATACTCATCTCTGACTTCTATTTTCAATTCAGAAATTGCACCATTCATAAGACAGTGATATTCAGGATAAAAACTTGTATATACTATATCTCCAAACTGCTTATTTACTACAGGCACAACACCTATAATAGTGCTTGGTGCGCCATTGAAATAATTACTACTCGTATTAACTTGTTCCAGATGAACATATAGCTGTTTATAAGGAGCTAAATCAATTGGGTAATCTCCTAAAGTAGTACCTGTCAACCATTTGCTGTCCTTGAATCCCAGCATTTTTTAAAGACCGCTTGACATTCGTGTCTCTATTGGCGTATGTATAATGGCTGTACCAATTTGGACAATACTGTCCAGGATAATATTTTCATTTAGCTTTTTAAAATCTTTTACCAAGTCTTGAAAGTTGTAGAGTCCACTTGGTAAATGTTTTATTTTAGCTGGGTTTTTTGTCTTTATGATTTCATCATTATTATTATAACAACCGATAGTGTATGTAAAACTTTTTAATCCAACGCGCTTAGTTCCATCTCTATTATCGATATACTGTTGTAAATTAATAGAGTTGTCTATGTTTGAAATTGTATGAAACATTTTTTTTTAATATATATATATAAAAACACAAATAAAAATGATTTCTAAAGAATTCAAATATAACCCAGATGCTCACTATTTAAATACTTTCAGCAAGAAAGTGATAGATATAATAAATCAAAACATAGTCATTACATCAGACGGTAAAGACTTTAAAGCATCATTTCCAAATGTCTTTGAAAAATACAAACTTCCATACGTCAAATCAGATGCTATAATTCAACGCTGGGGAACAGATTGGATGTTATTTTGGCAGAATCAGTTAAACTTTGCTATTTGGTGTGCGACAACTGGATGTGGCATTGATTTCAACAATCATCTTAAAGCTGATGCCTTGGTTGGTTCGTTATTTCGATTTCATGTCTACTACCAAGTCAGAAGAATATTATTTGAAATGAGTGTAGCAATGCTGCAAGACTCAAATTGGAATGCTTTTAATAACACATATAACCGAAAGGCATACGAGAGAATATGCAAGGAGTTTAACGTTGATTTATATTCAGACTGGAGACAGAAACAAAGCTATAATAATGGTCTAGGAACAATTTATAATTACTGGACAAATATTGGTTATCATCCTTTGGTAAATACTGTATACGACAACAAAACGATGAGTTTTACAGTCTATGAGAGTGATAAAACATATCACATTGATTACATTGCACAAGGATTTGAGGCTGACAACAGCTGGTCTACTTTTATACTAGATTGTTCATCTGGATTTACAAGAGCCGGAGTAGAAAGAATCAATGACAGCATAAGAACATACTGCTGGGCAATCCTTGGTTCACAATCACAAACAAGAACTGATATACTTGGAACTGGAACAGCATTTGATGCACAGAAACAATTTCTAGCAAATGTAGAGGACGCAATAAATAGCCCAATCGACTTGCCCAGTCAAATTTCAAGATATGAAAACACCTTAAAATATGCAAGAAGTAAAGTAAATTTTGTCTACGGAAATGGATTGTATATGTCTCCGAGTGACATGGAATTAAGAATCGGAATAATACAAGACTACAATAATGAAATTGTAATAACAACCGATGCACAAGCATTAGGATTGAATAATGATGTAAATGTAAAACCAGTGCCACCAAAAACTATTCAACCTTTCCAAGGCACCACAACAAAGAAATTTTTACCGGAACATTCTGATAAATCAATACATAAAACTGTGGAACATAACCCACCAGAAATACAAAAAATAGCGATTGAACACGAAGATAACAAAACAACTATAATTGTTGGTACTATAGTAATAGGTCTTGCTGCATTACTTATTTACGAGATTTACTAAACCACTCTTTGGCTGCCACATACAACAACCCGGAAACAAACACAAGCAAAGCCCATAGATTGTTACCAAGCCAATTAATAACATTACCTGTTGCAGATAAAAGCCATGATACTATTGCACCAATAACTCCTGGAAGTGCTGCAGCAGCTTTACCAGCTAGGTTGGCAAGAAGTTTACCAAGATTAAATAGTTGTTTTTTTATCCAATCTTTTACACTTGATGGATCAGGCTTTGGAGTTGGAACAGGTGCAGTCCCTCCTCCTGTTGTAGGAATAATGGTCTCAACTAATACCCCAATAATCATACCAAAGGCAGTCAAAATACTAACAATAGTAATACCTTGCTCTCTAAATAATGTTTTTATTTTCTCACCCAATGTTGTGTCTTCTTTTAACACCTTATTTATAGTTTCTTTTATTCTGTTTATTTGACTGCGTAATGCTTCTTTGTTTTCACTTGCCGCTTCAAGTCGTGCACTTTTTTCATCTTTAAGGTCTTTGATGCGATCGCTAATTCTTTTTATCTGAAATTCATCACCATCAGTCTTAGCTTGTTCTAATTTTTGTTCTTCTTTTGTTATGTCTTTATCAAGCTCAGTGAGCTTTGAGAGATTATTAGTAAGTTCTCCACGGAAGCTTTGCAATCTCTTACCTAAACCTCGTATCTCTCGCAGTGTTAGACTTTCTGGTTGAACAGCAGTTTTAGGATGAGTTTCATCTATTGTATTACTTAAATCACTCTCAATTGTATTTACAGCATCTACTGTATTTTGTACATCTTCAGTTGTTGAAAAAGTTTGCATTGGTATATTTTCTCCTTCTTTTGTGAGGGTATTTTTTATTTTTGTCAAGGTTGCAAATTCTGCCCTACCCCGAGCAATTCTTTCACGTGGAACTAATAAATTATAATTTTTTAAAGTATCTCTGATAAAATCAATACCATATTTGTCAATTAAAGTGTCCAGCTTATAAAACTTCATTGGTTTTTCTGGATTATTTCCCTTATAATAGGTAAGTGGAACATCATCCGTCCCCAACCGAACTGCATATAACATTGTTCTACCGATTTTGTCCTCAGCCACTCTAAAATCATTTTTATAATCAATTCCGCTGATTTCAGCATTAACTTCAGTAAAAAATTGATCTACTAACCACTTTTTTTGTGTAAGCTGTTCTTCTGTTTTATCTTCCCCTTGAAGCTGATCAATATAGTTATTTTCATTTACAATTTGTCTCTGGAATTCTGGGTCAGGTTGTGTAAATTCTGGCTCGTCACCAAGTAATTCATTCCAGGCATCTTCATCTATCTTTCGGCATCTGGATCTAACGCAGGATTTTCAAATCCTCCTTCAGCCATTGTTTATTTTATTTAATTTTAAAAAATATATTTAAAAATAAAAACAATGTCAGCTTACGGAAACAAACTCAGCCCTCATAGAAAACTAAGAGAACCTCATGGTGCCAAAGGCATCCGCACAAGTGTAGTAATAACTAATAATCCATCAACAATAGACCAAAACCAGCAACTGCTTGTGAGATTTCCAAATCTAAGTACTAATGATGTAATAGTTCCACGTACTGCTCGTCTTGCCTTTGAAATAGAACTTAAAAGCAGAACAGACGCCAACGCTACTTTATTTCAAAATCTGGGCAGAACAATTGTGAAAAAAATGACAATAAAAATAAGTAGCAATGAAGTCATGTCAATAGACGACAGTGATATATATCATTGTTATGTAGATTTATGGAAAAGCCCTACTGAACGATTAAACACAGCTTACCAAGGTATTGGTAAAGCAAAAATGTTAAAACATAGAATTGGTGCGGGAGATGCTTCCGCAGACACCGGAGATGAAGCTATAGCAGCAGCTTATGGAAATAGATTTTGTATTCCACTGGACTTTGAAATGTTAGAAAGTCATATGCCATTTTATCAAGCGGGGCTTGGTGATAGGTTAGAATATGAATTAACGTTTAACGATTATAACAAAGTTATTAAAAGCAGTGATACTGATGCATCTTATGTAATAAAAAATATCTGCTTGGAATTTGATACAGTTAGTGATGTTGAATTAGCCAGACAAATAAGACAGCAAATCAGTGGTAAGATGTCATTTATGTATGATCGTATCTTGCGACATAGAAAAATAATAGCAAACAAATCTGAAACCCATTGGAACATCAACATTAATGTACCAGTACGGAGCATGAAAGGTATTCTAATGCTGTTTGAAGACCAAGAAAGAACAAGCACAGAAACCTATTACAACCCAATGATTAAAACGGTTGAAATGACAATAGAGGGAGTACCAAATCAGTTGTATAGTCAGGGCATGAAGGCATATCAACATAGAAATAAAGAGACAGAAATAGCAGCGAGGGACTTAAACTTTACCAATGTTTCTCTTGAGACTTATTTGACAAAATCATATGCTTTGTGGCTTGACCTCAGAACATGTGTGGACAATTTAATATACGGCAGTGGAAGAAGAATAGAAAACGGCAGTGAAGGCATAAAGATATTAATAAATAAAAAAGCAGATGCAGATCAAACTTTAAATATTTATATATATATAATACAAGATGCGCAAATCAATTTTGAAGATGGAAGATTCAAAGAAGCAGGATACTAGTTTGCAACAAAAATATCCTAAATATTCACACAGTGCCATTATTTGTGGTCAGACAGGCTGTGGTAAAACAGAGTTTGTTCTTGACATACTTGAACAAGAGTATGTTGGAGTTTTTAAACATATAATTATATTGTGTCCAACCATAGAGTGGAACGAGGCTTATAAAAATAGATCCTGGATAGGAGATGTGAAAAACCCAAAAGATAAAAAAATAATAATTGTCAATCCCGTGAGCAACGGTAAAGAAATGTTACAAGAACTGTTGCGTTTCTTTTTCAAACAATATGCTGGCCAGCCCACATTATACATTATTGACGATTGCTCAGCCACAAAATAATTAACAAAGAAAAAAGATATGTTATCAGAGTTGGCATTCTCTGGTCGCCACGCCAAACAATCAGTGTGGGTTATATCACAGAGATATAATTCTGTATTGAAAGATTTGAGAGAACAAGCAAAATGGTTGTGTATGTTTTACACCAAAGACAGAGATAGTTTTGAAAATTGTTTGAGAGAAAATGATGTTATTCCAACGCTGGAAGAGAGAACCAGAATAAGAAAAGCTTTAGCTAAGACTAAATATTCGAAGTTGATATTGAGGACTGACCAACCAACTGGTTATTGGGTTGAATAATTTCTACCAACAATTTTTTATTTTTTTAACAGCATTGCTTTGTTGCTAATAGTTATACTAACAGCAAAGTAGCAATGTTAATAGCAATACTTGCAGCAAATTAACAATGCTAATAATAAAATATCAATATTAATAACAATGCTATTTCCAATACTAACAATTACTAGTTGCATGAATATCGCAGCTAGTTGTTTTGTATTTTATATTTATTTCAAGATAAAAAATAAGATTACTAATATAAAAATGAATGCGGAAGAACTATTACAAAATATATCGGAACAGACGGAACCAGATGAATCAAATCAACAAGAAACAAAAAAAGAAAGATTATCAGCCATAGTGGCTGGCGGCGGTAGTCGTCAATATTTGGGTAAAGAAATACAACTCACAAAGATAGATAGCATGCCACCAGATGAAATTAACAAACTTTACTGCAGATATGAAGCAAGGCTTGGGGCAAGTATGACCAAGACTTTAGGCAATTCTTTTATTAACTTGTATGTGATGGGATTATCAAAATATTTTAATGTAACCAATCCACCAAAGCTGATAGAAGATTTGGAGGAAGACCCATTTATTAATCATGCTTTGACAAGCGCTTGTTGTGAGTTGTATTACAGGTATGGAATGTGCTTAGCACCTTTTACAGCAATACTGACAACTGTTAGACATATTGATTGTAATAAAAATAAAAATATAGATAATATAAATGGAGAACCAAGAGAGTGAAGTTATACCTGTTGTTACACAACCTGTTGAGGTTAAACAACAAAAAGTAAAAAAACCAAAAAGAATAGAAGCTGGAAAAAAAGGAGCAGCCGCAAGAAAGGCAAAGCGTTTGCTTCAAGATGCACAGGATGCAAATCAAGATGCTGCAAATCAAATAACAAAAATAACAATAGGTGAAGAAGAACCAGAAAAAATCAAAATAAACGTATACAAAAATTATATTTCACCGTGTCTGGTTTTATTAGGCATTGCTGGGTTGGGTTTGTATATTTATAACAAAAAATCTGTTACGCAACCTGCTACGCAACTTGTGCAAGCTGCTACGCAACCTGCTGTTCGTGTTGCACCAAAAGACCCGTTTGGTTGTTTTTAATAATTTATTTAAAAAAATAATATAAAAAATAATATAAAAAAAATGGCAGCAAGTATTGACGGAAAACAAATTGTAAATATGATGTATCACGCTGGAGTGGAAACACTTCTAACTGTTGGATATTCTGAGATTGGCAGAAAACTACTAAAACGACCAGCACCTAAAGTGGATTTTAATATGGTAGATTTTGGAATGCTGTCTGTGGATATAATGTTAGCAATGGCTACAAAGGATATGTTGATTAAGCAAGGTATTATTCCTGCGGATATTATGAAATAATTTTAAAAAATATATATATAAAAAAAATGGCAAGTGCAGTAGCAATGATGATCGGTGGCGCATTAACAAACGCATTGGCGTTTAGCGGTTCAAATTATTTCTTTTCAAAAATGGGAAGTCATTCAGATGAGGAAAGACACAGGCATGACAAAGCCGTAGAACAATTAAACGCAGCACAAGCGGAGTGGAATAAAAAAAGAACAGAGAGATTAGATTTTATTAATAAGCAACTGCAAAAGGAGCATCATGCAGAGCAGACTTTTGATGATGTGGACCAGGCTATGAAGCAGTATTATTATATAACTGGTAAACATTTGCTTTTGGAACCAGAGCCCAAGTTGAGTGATTTTTATACACCATCTCCTGATCAACAGAATAGAGAAATTACGTTTATTGTGGTGGGCATGGCTGCAACTGGATTTGTGGCGTATAAATTGAGTTCATAAAAAAAATAGTTTAAAACTATAATTACTTTGGACTTCTTTGAAATAACTAAATATGTTTACTTTGAAATAACCTTTGGAAAGACTAAGTCATATGCATGATACCTATTTTTGTTGTTGTTTTTACATGGTTTCAATCCAAGTGGTCGCATATAATATGGTGGTTTAGCACTCTTCTCTAATTTATCTTTGAGATGACAAGGCGCCCATACTTCACCATTGTCTAATAATGTCAATACCATGGATGGGCCATATTCAGTATCTACTATTTTCGTATCTGTAATTTTGTATATTTTATTTATTTCCAAGTCTGTCCATTTCTTTGCGCTATTTTGATATTGCTCTTCAAGCAGTTCATCAAATCGTGCAGTTGTGATTTCCATTTTTTCTTTATAGTTAAATAAAGTTTAATCTTTAGTAGAAAAAAATGGAAAAGATTTAATACAGCCCAAAAGGATTTTGGAGAGGTTACACAGCAGTTAAAAAATTAGCAAAAGAGGCTGGTGTTAGTGAAAAAAAGGCATTAGAATTTTTAAAGAAACAAGCTGTGTGGCAGATTTATTTACCTGCGCCAAAGAAAATAGTTAGACCCAGGTTTGATGTTTCTACTAAGAATGGAGTGCATCAAGCTGATTTGTTATTTTTACCGCATGATACTTTTGGGATTGGTCGTGGACGCAAGACTTATAAATATGCGTTGACTGTGGTTGATATTGCAAGTAGATACAAAGAAGCGGAGCCACTGACTTCCAAGGATATCAAAGAAGTTGCTAAAGCATTTGAGAAAATATACAGTCGACATTTGAAATATCCAAAGTTATTACAAGTGGATCCAGGCAGAGAATTTATGGGTGCAGTATCACAGTTGATGGCAAAACACAAAGTAAATATCAGACGAGGCAGAACAGAAATACATAGAGACCAAGCTTTAGTGGAAAGATTTAACAGAACATTAGCTGAAAGATTATTTGGCTATCAGTATGCTAAGGAAATAGATTCACAAAAACGTAATAGAGAATGGGTAAAAAGATTACCAGAAGTTGTTAAAGCCATAAATGCGGAGACAAAAAAGCCCCCTCCTGTTGAAACAAAAATATTAAAAGATGATCCTATCTGTATGAATGCAAGTGTAAGATATTTATATCAACCCGCGGAACAAGAAGGTGGAAGACGCAGAGCAACTGATCCAATGTGGAGTGTAGATATTCACAAGATTAAAAGTTATATGGTGACGCAAGGTATAAGAGTTTATTATTTGAAAGCATCAGCGCCACAGAGAGGATTTGTCAAAGAAGAACTACTTATTGTTCCTGCTGATACCCAAATTCATAAGTTTTTATAGAAACCGTGTGCATCAGTTGTAATTCCATCTTCTCGGATGTATCTTTTTGAATAAAATGGTGACAGTGTTACTTTGTTTACTTTTATGCCATATATCTCATGCTTTATTGAGCGTATCATATTCATTTCATGGGTGTATTTTTTCTTGTTAAATAGTGCATCCTTGTAGTTTTCAAAATTTATTTGTTTTTTGACTACATAAGTTTTTACACCCTTTGCTTTTTTAATGAGTTGTTCATCCGCTCTCAAAATAGAATATAGCTTGGGTCTTAATCCAACATACTCAGCTATAGCAACACCAGCACATTCGTCTTTCATTTTACCCAATACTTTTTTGTTTGTATCATCGTGCATTGGATGCTCATTAGAATAATTACTTAGGTCATATTCATCTTTCATTTCATGCATATCTTTGTATGCATCTTCTGTTCTAACATCTATAAGCAAGCTGTCAGTATCTGTGTATAATAAATCACAATCGCTTCCATATCTTTTTTTCAGTGTATTATAATACCAATCATACATCTTATGCTTTGATAAATCCAATACTGACATTCCAACATAGATTGGTTTGTTTAATGTTAATTTTGTTTTGTTTACATGCACTTCTGATAATTCATCTGAGAATTTTATGCGCCTGTTAAAGTTAGGCTTAGCTATTATTTTTCTTATCTTTTCATTTTCAGAACCATCAGTTCTGACTAATTTTATGTCAGTCCGCTTGCGCAGATTTTCCATTGTCTTACCAAACACAGATAGATTCATAAGCTTGTAGAAATCTTTTTCAAAGTCTGAATTAGCTTTTTTTCTAAATTCTGTATTCAGACTTATATATGATTCCATCCATGGCTTTTCATTGAATTCTATTACTCTGTGTACTTTCTTTAGCTTCATACCCAAAGATAAATACAACTCTAAATTTTTATAATGTATCACATACTTTTCTTTATCCATGAGATTAGGAACTAGTTGCTGTGTCATGATATTATTTTCTAGCAGCTCTCTCTGATAAGCAGATAGCCATTCTTTTTTTACTACTAATTTTTCTGGTGCAAGTGGATAGTCATTATGTAATTCATGAAGTTCTTTTGGATATTCTAAATCTACTTCTAGGATATATCCTTTTCCTTCTTTTGGCTCTGGCAACTTTCCTGATTCCACCCACTTAAAGCCAGAATATGGAAGTGCCTGACTCATTAAATGCCCATAAAGATTAGTTGCATCATAATACATTAAAAAGTTGTTTTCCTCGTTAGGGTTATAATCAGCTACATGTGGATTGTTTGCTTTGGCATATCTTTTTGATACCATACTTATGCCACCTCGCATTCCTTTTTCTAGAAACAAGTGCATGTCAATGTCTGTCAAAAGTTCTAATTTTATTTTTGAATGTTTAAGTAAAGCATTCCAAGATAATCAAGGTGATGTATAGTAATGTAAAGCATCAAGTTTGTATGCACTCATACATGTTTTTCTAAAAGTTTGAAACACATCTGCTAACAAAGTTACATCAGTTTTTAGATATAAATCATGATAGTCTCCAAGAGTTTTACAGTTAAACTCTTTCCATATTCTTTGAGCATATTCATAATCTTTGGAACTTATACTTTCATCTGATAAACTACTGTAAAACTTTTCTATAGGCGGTAATTGCGTTTCCTTAAATCGTTCCATGCTGTTCATATATTCGTATGGGTAAACACATTTTCGTAAAAGTAAATCTGTCTGTTCTCCAAACTGATTTTTGGTAATTTTAAAATCAGATTTGTCTGTTGCTTTAACCAATTTTTCCAGAGACGAAGTCATAAACTGAAAACTATCCAAGAATCTAAGTTGTCCGGCACTAAATGAAATATACTTTTCAGCGTTGTTTGGAATGCATGTAATATTACCTGTCATTTTATGTATTTTTTGCATGATGAGATGACTATCATATCCTTTGAGGTTGTGAAATATAACAGGGATAGTTGTTTTGCCTGGTTTTATTTTTAATCTCAGGTTACAGTTTTTATGTGCACCTCTGTATTTTCCTGTGAAATGACAGTGATCTTTTACTTTGCAGTTCTTATCATTATCTATAAAATTTTCACATATCCAGCAGTGTGTTGTTTTCTCATAATCTTTTTCATTTTGCTGTGTCATGATTAATGGTTTCGGGTGAGCAAATATATTATTGATCTTGCTCTTTTCACGTTCCAAATGATTTAAAAACTTTTCAACAGTATCTTCACCTCTGTAAATAACAGGTTCTTCTGTTTTACCATCATATCTGACAACCTGATATCCAAATCCACAAGCTTCATGTACACTTGTGATTTCAGATTTCTTTCCAAATTTAGTTGATTGTGGTTTGACTATACTTTCAAAATCAGCATATATTGCGTAAGGCACAGACATTTGATTTTGATGATTTTTAAATTTGATACTTGCACCTTTTTTTGGCATTTCTATTCTGCAAGAATTTTTGTTAATACCATCACAGTCTTCTTTGTGTTTTGTAAGTAGATCTTCTCTTGAAAAGCCGTAAAGACAACGATCTCAGAAATAAGTTTTACCGTGATATTTGTTTTGATCATAAAGTAATCTATTTAGATTTTTAATCCAGCAATAGTGATATTTTGTTGTTAATTGTTTTGGTTCTTTGGAATAATCATCAGGGTTATAGTTGTCATCTATAATTCCTTCTTCATTATTTGGATCGTCTTCGTTCTCTGATTCAACCTCAGTGTCTTCAGATATTAAGATCAAATAATTCGTTCAATATCTTTTGGTTGTTCTGATATTTTATATGGAAAATCAGATACCTTTTTATTTTTTCCTGTTATGGTATATCCATAAACGTTGATAGCAAGGTTGTTTTGTTTCTCTACTTTGGAAATTTTCAGAAATTGGAGTGGGAAAATCAATACCCTCTTTCTTTAAGAACTCTGTACTAGGATACTTTGATAATCTATCAGAATTCTTTTTAGCTGGATTTAAAGCTGAATTTATTGCATGAAACAAACACTGATCATCATTGTTTTTCACATTCATAATTGCTTTCTTATCAGCTACTGCTTTGGGTAAAGGAATATATGAAGAACCTTTTAATGGTTCATACTTTGCAATATTCAAATAAAGCTTAACACAGCGATCAACTTCTAATCCAGATGCTGTGTTTGTAAATCTTTCTAGACTTTCTTGTATAAATGCAGATGAATTGTCATACAACTCGCTTATTTTTTCAGAGCTCAAAATGGCATTTTGTTCACTAGGTAATTTTGCTGTGGTGTATTTTTTGGTAGCACCCTCATCTTTAAATAAATCTATAGTAAGACCTAATTGAAACTTTAATCCTTTAGTTTCTATCAGCTCTTTGATAATTTGTTTTGTAATAATAGATTTTTTATCATGAAATACTTTTTGAGGATCTTTGTATTTATTTACAGATATTTCGTATGCTCTAAAATATCCGCATTTTGGATTGTCAACTAGTTTTAATTTTTCTTCATCTTTTTTATCTTTGATATCTTGTTTTAGTTCGTTTATAACATTTTGTTTTAAATCGGCATATTTTTTATTTTGCTCATTTATAACATCTTCTTGTTTTTTCTTTTCTCTTTTACGTAGTTTTTTGTTATGTCGTCTCTTTCTTAAATTTTCTAATGTAAACTTTTGTTCCTTAACTGCTGGGATTGGTATATCTGTTTTTTTGGTATTTCAATAGTCAAAAGACTATGGGCTAATACTTCTTTGCTTATAGCTCCTGTTTTGTACAGGTCTGCTAAAATTCTTAAAGTCTCTTCGTTTCTTTCACTGCTCATGTTTTTTCTTTGTTATGTATTATAAATATATATTCTTAAATATAAAATAATTATATATATAAAATGGAGAGTAGTATAAAAGTCTGCCAATTTTTAAAAGTAGGATTACATCCGCCGTGTAAAAATAAGCCGACTAAGGATTCTAATTATTGCAGTTTGCATAAATACAGATTAAAAACAAGCCGTGTTTCAACATGTTTATGGTGTGGAGAAGGCACTTATGCAAAATACAAATTTTGTTATAAGTGTGGAGCTAATTACTTTAATGTTACTATAAAAAGGCATATACATTTTTTTATTTTAAATTAAACTTATATTAAATCATGCTTATTAGCTTGTATTAAAAAAATAATTTAGTAAAAAATTCAAAACTTGTGTTCTTCAGTACCATCTTTTTAAAAAAGTTTGTTAACCTAAGTTTTAATGTTAAACCTCTATTTTGTAATAAAATTTAAACATCCAAATTTAAAACATTTTCACAATTCAATCTTAAAATCTTGGGTTATTTAGCGCCTGGAACATGCTAAATAACCAGTTTAATTGACTTAATTTTCAGTTTACTGAAAAATTTTGTGTGGTGATTTTAGATTATTTGGGGTGATTTGGGTTTTGAGCCAGAACGGATTTATAGATTATTTGGGGTGATTTGAGTTTTGAGCCAGAACACCTATAATACATATATATCACTGTACTGTACATGTAACTGGAACCAGACACTGTACTGTACATGTTACTGGAACCAGTAGCACATTTGTTTATTATTTGATCTTTACGTAACGTGCACAGATTGTTAATGTCAATAAAAGTTCGAACAAGCTTGAAAACCAGCCAGATCGGATTAGTTTCACCGGAGTTTGCTGAAAAATGCCATATTCTGCCTTGTGAACATTCTCTTCATTTATTATTTGAGCTTTACCAAACTTGCATAGATTGTTAATATTAATGAAAGCTCGGACAAGTTAAAAACCCAGCTAGGTCAAACTATTAACACCAGAGTTATAGCCCTTGATTTAGTCAAAAATGCTGTATTTTGCTTGTTAAGGCCTTTATTTTTTATCTGATCTTTGCCAAACTTTACCAGATTGTTAATGTCAATGAAAATTTGAAAACCAGCCAAATCGGATGAGTAATACCAGAGTTATGGCCCTTGATTTAGTTACAAATGCCTTATTTTGCCTCGTTAAGACGATAGGGCCTTCAATTGGCCGAATTCCAACGAAAGTTTGCCGGGATGATCAGTATCAAGCCTAGTTGTGCATATCGTCACCGTGTTCCGGTTGAATGATTTTGGTGGTCCTTTATAGATTTTAGTACACAAACTTTGTCCGGACTAGTTCTACTAAACCCCAGGCCGGATGTCAGCGAAACTTGGCAAGGTTGATCAGTATCGAGCCTAGTTGTGCATGTTACGCCGTGTACCAGTGTACCAGTTGAATGATTTTTGGCAGAGTTATGACCCTTTAAAGGTTTTAATATACAAACTTTGTCACGATTAGTCTCTGTTACAATTGAATGATTTTTGGCAGAGTAAGTTATGGCCCTTTAAAAGTTTAGTGCACAAACTTTGTGCGGACTTTGTCAAGCCTAGTTGCGGATATCATCGTCGTGTTCTGGTTGAATGATTTTTAGAGTTGTGGCCCCTTATACACAAACTTTATCCGGACTAGTTTTCCTGAACCCCTGGATGGATTTCATTGAAACTTGGTAGGAATGATCAGTACCAAGCCTAGTTGTGCATACTGATGTCGTGTTCCCCACCACAGACTCCATATAGCCAGTAGAGCAATACAGGTCCTCTTGGGCCTCTTGTTTCTAATTGTACTTCCCAATCACGCATTTGTCGTGGATATGAATGTTTGTTCTCTTTTTGATGTGTGTGAATTGAGCTCCTATTTGCTAAGCACTATACTTCCTAATAAGAAGTAGAAGTTTTTTGTTTTTTTCTCTTTTTTCTTTCTTTTTTTTTGGCCCACCTTCTCAACCCCGTTTATCTGCTCTTTTCTTTCGCCTCCCATCACTCCGTCTTCTGCCAGCTCTGCTGTTGTCCCTCCTACTAGATGGTGATCTGTTCTGTCATACTTTCTGCTTTCTGCTGAAGCCTCGCTGTATATTCCGTTTCTGCGACGACTCTCGCTGTTCACCCGCAGTTCACCTGATTTTTCTCTTTTTTCCTTCGGGTTGTACTGTTTCTGGGACATTGCTGATATGTCTTCTGTTATTGTCTATTGCTGTGAAACAGCCTCCCCTAGTACTCCATCGTACTCCATTCAAGCTACTATGCCACTACTAGGCCACTGGCCACTGCATACTTTAGACGCGCCATACGAAGAACCAACGAATTTCTGTCTACAGCTTCCCTTCTTTCAGTGAACGTCGGCCTAACATCGTCACAAGACAGCAGTGAGGTACTCACTACTCATGAATCAAATTTGAGGGCCGAGAAGGTGGATTTTTGCCGAATGGTAATGAATGATTAGCAATGAATAAATTAAAGATGATAATGGAGAGACCAGCATCCGGCGGGGTTTGAACCCACGACCTTCCGCTTGTGGGCCCAGTGCTCTACCACTGGGCTATAGAGGCCTCACTTAATATATATTTGTTTTTTCTCCTGTATGAATACACACATTTGCCTACTGTTTAAAATAATTAAAATTAAAGGGTGGTAGAGTCATCCCTCACATCACCTAGACATTATCATTTGCTATTTTTAAAAACAAAAATGTCCTTTAGCTTAATTACCACCCCTTTCTTCTATAAAATACCAGTTGGTTTATTTGCAAGAACGTAATTTCTTAATTACGTGTGAATTGAAGAATACTATTGGTATATTCTTTGTTATATTTTCAAACCATGTACACATGTAAAGAGATCAACACATACTATAAGCAAACTATTTGTGTGGGGAGGGAGACATACTCTGCCCACCCCTCTCAGATTAGGGGGAGAGGTACTGGTCTCGCTGTTCCTAATTCTTGATACTGCACACAATCAATTCTAATTATCATGGCAGCGTCGTTTCCGAGGAACTGGAAGGCTCTACAGGCATTTTGCATTACTGATTAACAGAAGTTCAGAAAGATCTGTAATGAGCATATATATGGTATGGCTTTTCCTGTACACGGGGCTGGTCAACGCCTTAACATCCCCTTCGAAGGATAGCATAAGATCTCAGTACCTTTCCAGAATAATGAACGGTCATTCGCCCAAAACCCTCACTTGGAAAAAAAAAAGCATTGCTCGCAAAACAGGTAGGGTAAATGAAATGACAAGTTTAACACTGGTAAGAAACTGTTTAAGATCAAATATCACAGTTCATGAATATATCGTCCCTTTCGTATATCAAGGAAATGACCAGAGCAGTTTATTTTGTCCCTCAGGACTGTACTGACGCTAGCTGTTGATATTGTCCTTTAACCCAGTAAAGCTAGTAGGTGATATATTCACAGAGTTTAGTACTGACTGTAACAGAGAATCGTAGCTCCTATTGTACCTACCACCGAGCTACGATGTCACCCTTTATAGAATATGTGGCCTTCGATCATCGACAATTTCGGCGTGTATTTGTTTTCCTTTTTTATTGGTGAGTTGGTGGTTGTTTATGCAGACATTGCGTCATGCCAGATAACCTCGCCAGGAAAGTGCGTACGGGGGTCCTTATAGGGTACTGTGGATAATTAAAGCACAAGGGATCATGGCTCTATGGTAGGTACATTCTATGGTAGGTGCATACTACCATAAGAGCCATGATTACCACGTCTAGGTATATTCTTAGTTATCAAACCATGTACACATCTATAGGGGATCAACAATTAATATAAGCAGAAACATTCCGGTGGAGTCGAGAGGGTGGTGGGGGTTGGGGCGTGTGTGGGGGATATACTCTGTCCGCCCGTCTCAGATTAGTAGGAGATGTGCTGGCCCACTGTTCCTTTGCGAAGGTAGGCTTTGCGGTATGGCTCTAGTAGTATAGATAATGAGAGTACCAAGACAGTTTCCCCTCGCGGGGCCTTAAACCCAAGCAATTAAAAATGTGTTTAGAGCCGTGGCAGTAGTCTTCATCATCGCTGTACATATCGTATTCTACCATGGAGTATTTTACTTTTCTACATTTTGCTATCTTGTATTTTAGTTCAAGTAGCAATCTTTTTCGCTTGTTGGCTTTGCTTTTTTGGTGTCCATAACATCATCATGAACTACCTCATATTCTACTTGGAGTTGCTTGTTTGCTGTTATTTTTTAAAATTGTTAATTTGCAAATCTTTTCCATATCTTTTTGCTCCATTATATATAATAATAGTATATTTTATATTTTCTAAACCCTTATTTAATATTTTGAATATCCTTAAATGGTACCCAACTATTAAAATCATTATCATATCCTTTCCACTGAACTAATGCTAATTTCTTTTTATAATCACGTCGTATTACTTTTTCAATTCTATATACTTCTTGATCAGCTTTTATCCTTTCTAATTCGTAAAAGCTTCCTTCAATGTTTTGGTTGTTTAAATCTTTTAATTTGTATGTCTTGAATTTCATCAACAACACATATATTTCGTCAGGCCAATTTGGAGTATAACCTTTTTAGCTCGACTATTCGAAGAATAAGAGAGCTTATGTAATCACCCCGGGGTCGGCGTCGGCGTCGGCGTTGGCGTTGGCGTTGGCGTCGGCGTCGGCGTCCCACATTCAGGTTTGCGTGTAAGCTGTGTTTACAAGTCTATATCTCTTACATTTCTTATCCTAGCACAACCAAATTTGGCCATGGGCTTTCTTATAGCATTATCTTAATGACTGCATAAGCAATTTTGGTTCCTGTAACCCATGGGCTCCCATGGAACCCAAATTATGATAGCCCATAAAATGTGTCCCATTTCACATCAAATTTTGCGTGTAAGCTGTGTTTACAAGTCTATATCTCTTACAATTCTGACCCTAGCTCAACCAAATTTGGCCATTAGCTTCCTTATAGCATTATCTTAAGGGCTGCTTAAGTAATTTTGGTTCCTGTAACCCCTGGGCTCCCATGGAACCCAAATTCTGATAGCCCTTAAAATGTGTCTGTTTCACATCAAATTTTGTGTGTAAGCTGTGTTTACAGGTCTATATCTCTTACATTTCTTGTCCTAGCTGAACTAAATTTTGGAATTAGTTCCCTTATAGTATGTTGTAAAGGGTTGGATAAGTAATTTTGTCTTTTGCAAATTCTGGGCTCCCATGGAACCCAAATTGTGATGGCCCATAAAATGTGCAATAAAGGCAGATCTAGGTTTGCATGTAAGCATGTATATATCTATAATTTTGGTTTGGGATTTGTTATAGCATTATGCATCTTATTACTTCACCCATATTGGGGCATGGGCTCCCTCCTCTCCCATCCACCCCCACCCCCCTCCCCCTCTACCCCGCCCCCACTTTTTTTTTTTTTTTTTTTTTTTACATATTTCTGAGTTGGTTTTGTCAATTCCTACACATATATGTTGCAACGCCACCCCCACGCCCGCCCCCAAGCCCCGCCCCCCCGCATCTTACCCCATCACACAACCCTACACGCCCCACACTTGATTTTTTTTTTTTTTACATATTTCTGTGTTGCTTTTGTCAATTCTTACACATATATGTTGCAACCCTCCCCGCCCCCTCCCCCCCCCATCCCCGCCTCTCACCCCATCACCACACCCACCACGCCCCACACTTGAATTTTTTTTTTTTTTTTTACATATTTCTGTGTTGCTTTTGTCAATTCTTACACATATATGTTGCAACCCTCCCCGCCCCCTCCCCCCCCATCCCCGTCTCTCACCCCATCACCACACCAACCACGCCCCACACTTGAATTTTTTTATTTTTTTTTTACATATTTCTGTGTTGTTTTAGTCAATTCTTACACATATGTGTTGCAACCCTCCCTGCACCCACCACCCCACCCCCACGCCTCTCACCCCATCACCTCCCGACCCCCATCCCGCCCAAGACTTGAAACATTTTTTTTTTTTTTTTTTTTTTTTTTACATATTTCTGTGTTGCTTTTGTCAGTTCTTATACATGTATGTTGCAACCCCCCCGCTTGCCCCCCCCCCCCCCCCCCCCACTTGATTTTTTTTTTTACATATTTCTGTGTTGCTTTTAACAATTCTGACACTTATATGTTTTAACACCCCCTCACCCCATCCCCCCATCCCGCCCCACACTTGGAACTTTGTTTTTGTTTTGTTTTTACATATTTCTGTGTTGCTTTTATCAATTCTGACACTTAATGTTTTAACCCCCCCTCAGCCCATCCTCCCATCCCGCCCCACACTTGGAACTTTGTTTTTGTTTTTGTTTACATATTTCTTTGTTGTTTTAGCAATTCTTACACACATGTGTTGCCACCCCCCCTCCCCCTTCCAACCCACTCCCCCCTCTCCCACCCCCCCCACTTGAAACTTTTTTTTTTTTTACATATTTCTTTGTTGTTTTAGTCAATTCTTACACATATATGTTGCACCCTCTCCCCCCTCTCCCCCAGCTCTCCCCCACCCCCCATCCCCCACCCCCACTTGAACCTATTTTTTTTTTTACATATTTCTGTGTTACTTTTGTCAATTATTACACATATATGTTGCCCCCTCCCCCCTCCTACCCCCACCTCTCTCTCCCCCCCCACCTCCTACACCACACTAGAACTTTTTTTTTACATATTTCTTTGTTGTTTTAGTCAATTCTTACACATATATGTTGCACCCTCCCCCCCCCCCCCCCAACTCACTCCCGCCTCTCCCCTCACCCCCTGCCTCTCACCCCACCCCACTTGAATTATTATTATTATTTTTTTACATATTTCTTTGTTGTTTTAGTCAATTCTTACACTTGTTGCCCTCCCCACCCCACACCTCTACCCCATCCCACTCAAACTCGATTTTAAAAAAAAAAATCTTCATATTTTTGTGTTGTTTTGGTGAATTATTACATAGCTTCTTACACATATATGTTCCTCTCAACACCCCCACTCCCCCCACCATCCACCCCCGCCTCTCTCCCACCCCCACCCTGCACCCCACTCAAAACTCGATATATATTTTTTTTAAATATTTTTTTTACATATTTCTGTGTAGTTTTGGTCAATTCTTACACATAGTTATGTTGTGCTCCCAACCCCACCCCACATTGTTGTAGCCTTGTTTTCTGATGGTATATACTAGCTATAAATTTATTATTCTCCGAAAAATCGAATAGTCGAGCTGCGCTGTTCTCCGACAGCTCTTGTTTAAATGATCTTTTGTATTTGCTGATTCTAACCTTATCCCCTATTTTAAACTTTGGCTTAATTTGATTAATTCTCATTTTTTCATACAAGTTGAAAAACACCATTACTTTATTATTTTCATCACTTGCTTCGATCGGTGTCATTTTAATACTCCGATGTTTTGTATTATTGTACTTATCAACCATCGCCTTTAGCACGTCTAAATATGTATTTGTATTGTTTGCTGTGAAATATTTCCACATTTTTCCTTTAATGTTCTATTAAACCGTTCAATTACTACAGCTTTTCCAAAATTAAACGTGTGATACATTTCAATAGTATTGTCAAGAAATTGCTTAAACGTTTTATTGTGAAATTCTACACCCTGATCAACCCACAGCAATTTACATTGTCTTCCAATGCTCATAATCTTTTGGAAAGCTTCAATAATTTCTAAACCAGTTTTATTTGGAACAAGCATAACCCTAGCAAATTTACTAAATACATCAATAACAGTAAGGAAGTATTTTAAACCTTTATTATATTTGAAAACGATTGCATATCAACCAAATCAACCGACCATATTTTATCAATTTCATTAACATGCACAGGCCTTGAACGAACTTCCTTCGTATAGGCTTATGAAGTTCATCTGCTAACTTGTTAAGTCCATCTCAACGCATTTTCTTGTTGTTTGATGCTCCAAGACCAATTTTGTATTTAGTAGTAATAACCAGCTAAACAATCATTTCATAGCGATTTTTTCTCCAAGTGATTTATACTTACTTTTTAAACCGGCCAGCATGTTTTTGTCACACACTGATTTATTACTAAGATTTTCGTCATAGCAATAACCATGCTCCTCAAAAACAGCATCGAATTCATTGCTGATTCTCCGCTATCAAGTGGGTTACCAGGACCACACTATTTATAAGCAGGAATTGTCAACCCCTTTTTAGGTAATAAAGGAAGTAAAGCTTTATGGATATCAATGTTTCCACCTTGTGTACTTTTAACACACTGTGTTTTAGTAATACCACAAGATGCACACGTTGCTTTTAACATTCTTCTACCATTTTTTGCTAGAATATACTGAGGATTGACATTTTCTGTAATCATCTTTTCCTTAACACGGGAACTCATAGATAAAATATGATTTTATAATGTTTTCTTTTTCTATTGGTTTGTAAGGTTTTAGTATTTTATATCGTACACACTGTTTCCTTCTTGGAACTTTTTAATGAAGAATAGACAGAAATACCCACACAATACACTTGTTTTATCTTGGTATTGAATGGTATTGTATTTTATATTAGGTATGTAAACTTCTTTTGGTGGACATAGACCAAACGAATCAAAATAATACTCATTGCAGTAACAAGTCCAGTGTGTACCAGGTTCAGTATGATCATCAATATTAATAATACCATATTCTTGTTTATTTTGTTTGATCAGTAATTTGTTTTTGCTATACACCCCACTGAAGTTTTTAATACCTAACATTTTGAGACTGAAATTTCTTCTGTGTTTGTGATATGTTTATGTCTAATCCACGTCTTTACCAATCTTTTTAAATTGAGTTGCTGTTAACAACAAAGGAAAATCCCTAGTTAGTTGGTTATTTTTTAACCATAAGCCCTCGCTAAACTCTGTTTCTGACCATCTGTTAAATTTACTGAATAATTTGTGTAAGTCATATATATTACAAGTTAGATTAAACTATAACTAATTCATTTCCAACAGTATCAATAACAACATTTTCCTCGTATAATACTCAAAGCATACACCTTATAAGGAGCTCCGGGAGGTATATTTAATTTATATCTCAAATTTAATTGTTTCGGATCAATGCTGACTCCAACAGTTTTATAACTTAAATCGAAATATATCATACCAAAAAGATTTTAAAATTACTCACGTTTAGTAAAGTTCCTGTGTTTTTATCATTTTTGATTGTAAGAACAATTAATAACATCTTTGAATATACTTATAATATTACCATAACAGTATTCGGTTTCTGGGTAATATACGCCGTTTCCAACTTCCATTCTGGCTGATTGTAAATAGCAATTAGTATTGTCAGATCTTTGCATATAAACAAAAACATGATTTAGATTTTTAACACCCGCCGTTATTCTAAATACAGATTATGTTTGTTGAGAACTCGGCCTTCATCACGTCTTGATTTGAAAATTAAAACATTATCATCTGTCACTTGCAAGCTAATTTGAATCTGACCAGGAGGCAGCATATTAGTTTCCAAGCCTTCAAAGAAGGAATATTTGTTTAATGGAATTATAGAGTCACCTTTTTTTATTAATTATGATTAATGCATGACGAGCAGAATTACAATCCTAGGTAATAACCAGCTTGATCATCTCGAGATTCTGCAGCAGCTGTATTATCCAAATAAAAGTATTAGTTTGTACCGGTTGTTTTTGCATAATCTTCAGAAATTCCAAGCAAACTTTTGACATTAACAAATCTGTGAAGATTATTTCCATCATAAACTATTTTTCCATTTTGCTTAACTTGCATTTGTTCAATCAATGAAGCTGCATCGTTATTTAAAGCAATTCTATCAGCGTCTGCGAAAGCGGCTCCATCGGCAAGTTTGTTTACTTGAAAACTGATTTCAAAATATGCATTATACCATTCAAACTAAGAACTTCTATCATTTAGTGTAAACTGATAACCACTCTTCATTTGCCTGGTAGCATTTCTTGGTTGCGCTATAGGAGTATCTAACTGAATAGGTACATGTTCGCATCGGGTATTATATTTTTCACTTCGAAACATCTATATATACTATTAATTAGATTCTTTTTTATTAATTAATCGTTTATTAATTTAAGAACATTTGTACTTTTGATTCCCCTTCCGGAAAGTAATCTATTAATTATTGTATTTACATATTCTTCAGTTATATTATCAGCTAAAACTTTAGCTATATCTTCTTTTGCATCTCGTGTAAGTTCTTTTAAAATTATTTAACCTTTTGGTTTAGGTTTTATAATTGAAACTAATTTATCAGCTGCCATTTTCCCTACTTCAGCTCCAAGTTTCTTAGAACCACTCTCTAAGATTTGTTTTCCAGCCGTTTCTAATGCTTTCTTACCTGCTGTTTTCAAAGACTCACTAAATATCCTTGCGCCTACTTTTGAAACTATCAATTATGCCAGCTCCCGATAATCGATCAACTTGAGTAAATGTTCCTGTACTAGTGCCATACACTTTTTTAAACGCGTCATATAACTTATATTACATTAATTCTTTTAAAACAAGTCGAGATGATGTATGAACTCCATTCAGATTAATAATTTTGCCAGAGCAGTCGGTAATGTAAATAGTAATACTATTAATGATCGTTTTATTTACCTCGCAATACCCAACCCTTATTGGTTCATCTTTAAAAGGAAATGACCTTGTAAGATCAGCTGTACTTATTTCATAAATAACATCCCCGTATGATGCATCAACAATAGAATTACTTATGAAATCACAGTGAATATATAAAGTATCAATAGAATTTGTTATGTTTGGTGTTACAGTTCCAAATGTGGTTTCTCTAATAACTGCATCTTTGCCAAAGCCAATTAAGGCGTGAAAGTTTGATTCGCTTAACTCAAGCATCAAATTATTATGAAACATTTGAAACTTGATAAATCAAATTCAATTATTGTAGGAACAGGTGAATTAGCAGCTAAATCACCGTTTACAGTCTATGTTTCTTTTATATAATTATCGATATCAGCATAACTGTAATTTCCATTTGCAAAAACAATATTTTTCCA